>ML787886.1:11239-26690 GCA_009831015.1 Picea engelmannii | reverse complement strand
TACTAAATGGTTTTTTTAGCAAGAATGGGCTACATAAATCTACACAAAATCACTATTTTTTATTATTTAAAATCCATTTTTGAATGCAAAAATGGATTCAGCATGCTGAAAAACCAGTAAGACACTTTGATTACACAGAAATAATCATTCAAATCTACAGATCTAACAATTTCTAATCGAATTTCAAGAAAATATCCCCTGAAAAAATCCATCATGAAAATCCTCTAAACACTGCTATAAAAAAATTCCAAAACTTAAAAATTTTAATATATATATATATAAATCCAAAACTTAAAACGTGTACAGTACGTCAATCAATTTGAAGGTTATGAATTTTAGAGCTCTAAACCAATGCCTATCTAGCTGCATAAATGAAGCGTAAATTTATATGGATTTGAGCTAATAACAGCTTCTCACGAGCAGAATCATTAGATTTCATTATGGATAAGATGGGATCTAAGTATCGCTTGGGGGTTTTGACTTGAGAATAGAATATTAGTACGAGATTACCCGTTTTCAAGACGAAAAAAAAAAAACAGGTAAATGATAACGATGGTGCATGCATTTGTGTCAGACTGGGAAATATAGTACCCTCCTGGAAGAGTCATTTCCACGTGACATTCAAAAACAGACATACCCAGAGTCCAGAGTCACTGGGAAGCAGAGGGTCCTTCCTTCCTTGCGTATTTCAGGACATGCACCATGGCATATAAGGGTCCCGGTGGGGATTTCTTTCCCTCTCTATGATTAGCGAAAACAAAATGAGCAAGCCCAATGCTCCGGAATTGGAAACTTCGCCATCACATTCAACAAGCCATTGTGCTTATCCAGACATCAGAGGGAGGCATCGGAAGCAGGTCGAATTGAACCGTTTGACCAAAGAAATATCGCTCCTAGAGGTATGTTCTGCTCTCGAAATCAATGTAAACTTAGCTGTTGCTTTGCTAAAAAAACAGTTAAAGCTATAACAGAATACCTGCCTAATAGCAGACTGTTATCTCTATCCTTGGACCTTGTATGTACATAGCTGAAAACATTTTTTCCAGTGCACTCGTGAGCAATGCCCTGCAATACCCATTTGAAACTAGGCGGGCAGAAACATGAAATATCCAGTCTGGGGCCTCCCCTGGATGATCATGATGAGTACATGCCAGCTGCAGGCATTATTGTTTAGTGTTAGGTGTATCAGGTTGTATGCCTTGTGACACCTTGGACTTTCGAGTGTTTTTTACCTCAGCCAGCCTGTTTTTCAGTGTTTTATAGTTTTTTTGCTGGCTACCTCTTGAGGCCATTTATTGTTTTAATTAAAGGGATGTAAATAATATTTTATTAGTATAATATCAGAAAAAAACTAGTCACCAGACTCATACTCGGAATCTTCAAGAGTCTGAGTCGGGGTTCACTTTGCTCCTTAGGAAACTTAGTCAAGTTAGCTACTCCTCCAAGTCTGACTGGGCCCAAGTCATACTTGCAAATTTGACTAGTATAAGCCAGTCTCACAAATCAAATGTTGTCATATTTACTTGGGGAGACTGACTTGTGAGTATGGCCAGTCTCAGTTGGTCATCCCTCTAAAACAAACCCAAAACACTACTTTTGCTTGTTTTTCTGAGTCGATTTCACAGTAGGTGAGCAACAGACCTGTTAACTATCCAAAACCCTTGGGGTTTTGTAATATGTAGTTTTAGATGAGTTATTATTGAAAGTTTGCATTATATGGGCGTGCTTAAACATTTGTATCAATGAAACACTTGGTTTTTATTTTAATGTGCTTTTATTTTTAAAATTTTCCAAGTCAAATATCGTCTTTTTCCCAAGTCCAAGTCAACTCTTACTAGTCGAGTATGGTAAGTTTGATCTGCACTGAACTGGTGTTGTATAAAAGAAAAGTGTGAGTCTCCATATATATTACCCCTACCTACACATAAAACTGCCAGGGCAGATCTCCCAGGCCATGTGGGTGCCTAATAAGCATGGAGTTATGTTTGTCCTCTAAGCTTTGCCAACTCATAAAAAAACTATCTAACTACCCACACAGTGCTCTGCATTGCATGTCTCTTTGTGTTTTTTAATGTTTTATAAGATTGCATTTCAGAGCCAGGATATCTGATCAAGACTGCATCCAGTGCCAAAAACTATCCTTTCAGAGGCATGGTCTTAATGACATGCCTGACTGGAGAAATAAGGCAGCCATGGCTTCTGTTCAGAGTCTCAGACATAGATTAATTGGCTTACGAGTATCAATGAGAGGACTGAGTAAGTGGACAATAAGTCAATAGAACTTCTTCTTTGGTTCCTTCATCTTTACGTTTGGATTTTTAGATGGTTTTGACTTAATTTTCTGACTTGTCTTGTAAGAGTGCAAGGATTTTGAGTTTTAGTTACAGAGGAGTGCATGATAGTTGCAGAAGATGGGTGTGAGTTAGTTATGAAATAAGTAACTATTTTAGGAAGATTGTAGAATGGCAGGATGGGTTGCAGGAAGAGGTTAAGGGAGCACTAAAATAAGTGTTGTAGATGCAGATTTCGTACAGAAATTGAGAGTGTTGCTGGCAAGACTGGATGCCATAGAGGCAGCCTATAAAAGAAAGGTCACTATAGTTGTTGATGTGAGTGTATAAAGGAATAATCCAGAGGCCCTGAGAGTTGGTTTTGTGAATGTAATAAGGTTCGAATGCATTGGCCATTGATCTTAATAAAACTCTGCAGAATTAGTTGTGTATTCTTCTATGTATTGAATTTAGTTTGATGTTTTGTGTAGCACTTGGATCAAGTGGTATCAGAACAAGTAGAATCCTAAATGTTGAAGATTCTTGTATAAAACAATTCGAGTGAGAGTGGTGATGCCGAGGATAACTGTCCGCAAGGATTCTAAGTATGAGTTGCAGAAGAGCACATGATAGTTACAGAAGATGAGTGAGAGGTAGTTATGAGATAACTAACTAGTTGAGGAAGATTGCAGAATGGCAGGACGAGTTGGAGGAAGAGGTCAAGAGACACCTAAAAGAAGTGTTGTAGATGTAGATGTTGTAGAGAAATCGAGTGTTGATAGCAAGACTGGATGCCATAGAGGTAGCCTTGAAAAAAAAGGTCACAACCAAAGTGATCCAGATGAGTGAAGATGCAGATAATGATGAAATTGAAGATGAATATGTTGCAGATGAGGAGGAGCCATTTGCGCCTAGAGAAGAACCAGCAGACATGAAGAAGATGAAGGCCCAAAAGAAGTTGTCACTACATTATGGAAGTTCAGATTCAGAGAAGTTGATAGAGTGGATGGAAGAAATACACTAGTATTTTGAGTGGAATAAAGTTGAAGACCCCATGAGAGTGAAGATAACTTGTACTAAGTTGAAGAGCCATGCTTTGTTTTGGTGGGAAGAATTGAAGATGGACACAAGAAAAAGAGGCAAAGAGAAGATTCAGAAGTGGGAAAAAATGATTGTAAAAATGAGTGGTAAGTTCCTAACTTTTGATTATGTTTCAAGCATGAGTAGAAGATTAGAAAATTTGAAGCAAGGAAAGCATTTTGTAGAAGTATATGCAAAAGAATTTTGTAGAGTGGGCATTAGAGTAGGTCATATGAAGGAGAGTGAGGAGAAGAACATCATGTTTGTGAATGTCTTGAAGTTGTCCATTAAAAAGGTGTGTGTGAAGGAGATTCACATCATGGAAGAGGCTTATCACTTAGTCGTGAAGCTTGAGAAAATGTTGATAAGGAGAAAGCAAGAGAAGAAAAGAGTGATTGAAGAGAAAATTTATGGAGAAGAACAAACATATGAGGTACAAGTTGATGAGTGTAGTAGGATGAAGATGGTGTCCATAGAAGAATGTTTCCAAGTTGTTGTGGAGAATGATGAGTGTGTGAGGGAAATGCATGATGTGGAGAGTGTGCAAAAAGAGAGTGAAAAATAAATTGAAGTAGAAGAGTTGCAAAAAGATGGTGTTTCAATAAAGATGCTTATGAAGAGGTGTAGATGGGAGTGTTTGATTCCCATAATACTTTGTGTGATGTTTTTGTTGTAGGGGAAGTAGAATGTGAAACCATGGAGAAGAGTGTGGAGTAGACGAGAGAAGAATTGTAGCAATCATGTTGCAAGAGAAAGAGTGAAGAAGATGTCGAGGTAAAGACGAAGACTAGTCATGTAGTAGAGGAGCGGAGGAAACTTGAAGATGAAATGTAGAAAGAACAAAAGAAGTGGACGTGTTCATGATGGAGATGATGTTGTCGGAGATTAGAAGCAATGAAGAAGAGCAATGGAAAGTGGACATGTAGAGTGAGTTTGTTAGAGGAGATTCCTGTGTTAGAAGTGATGGAAGCAAAGAAATTGCATCTAGGGAGGATGATGTGATCCTTGCATAGAGTATTGGTGATGTTGCCTTCACAAATGATGGACATTGAGTTGGATTTGCAATAAGTTGCAAAAGTAGTGATGAAGGAGAAGTTGATAGAGATAAAGGTAGGAAGGAGATATTGCCTATAGTTGAAGGTTGCAACATTGAGGAGTGGAAAGAGGAAGTGGATGAATGGTAGATGGAGAAGGAAGGTTGCAACATTGAGGAGTGGAAAGAGGAAGTGGATGAATGGTAGATGGAGAAGGAAGAGTGGTGATTGGTTAAGAGTTCGAAGGAAGAGGGAGAAGATAAGGAAGAAGCCAAGGCATCTAGTAGTTGTTGATTTGTCAACAACCTTGTGAGCAAGATGCTCACTCTTTTCAACCAAGGGAGTTTGATGAAGGATCATCCTTGGGGTTTTCGCAATCTTGTATTAATCAAACTAAAGTTATATTCAGTTTATATCTCGGTAAAATTTCCTTGTTTAAGTTTGTGTTTTTGTATTTCAGCAGTGACACGGGTCTAGTATTTAGACTAGCGCACCTTCAATTTTTGAAGTTAGACTTTGAAATTCGAATATGTTGTAGAAGACATCTTCCTCTAACTTCCCACCAAATTTCATTAGAAAATATTGAGATTAAGGATCGTGTCCAAGCCCAAACCTAGCACGTTGGATTTTATTGATTTAGTGATGATAGGGGTTTAACATTTAGACTAGCGCACCCTTGAATTTTGGAGTTACACTGAAATTTGTATATATTGTAGAGGACACACTCCTCTACTAGTTTACCAAATTTCATCATAAAATATGCACTTTAAGGGTCATGCCTAAGCCTTAAAAGGAGTGTGATGGGGAACCTAGATTTCATTCCACATCTTCATTTTTCCAAGTTATCTTTGACTATTCAAACCATGGAGTGTAGCCTGTTGTATGTGACACTTGGAGAGGTAATTACTAGCTATGTAAAAGTAGGATTAATCAAATAATTGGTTGTTCAGTGAATACTTATGCAACTTTTTGTTTCTCCATCGATCAACCCCTTTGTCTTCATGAATCCTAGACAAAAATTTTTGTGTAGCTTCTATGATTTGTTAGTAACTATATATGCCTTTTCCCTTTGGATGATCAATTTAATGATTGTTGAATGATGGTGAAGTTTCCTCTTTATTTGTGTTTGATGTCGCTACAAACATTACTAGTATATGCTCTTTTCCATGCTTGCTACCATATTTTGCTATCTAGGTTTACATTGTCCTTTTATCATACTAATCAACCTCAACAAATCCAATTTGCCTCTCTTTCCCATGATGACCAATTGGCATTTATATTATGTGGAATGACTTCAATTGAGATCTTTATTACAATGTTACAATGGCCTAACATTACAACAAAGCACCAAAAAGACCATGATATTGTATTAATGTTTTGTAAGGTTACAATGATGGATACTAGGTGATTATGGCTATTTTTTGGAAAATGATAGTTGATATAGATATAATTGACGTCACATTTTTAGTTATTATTTATCATGCAATCTTTATATTCAAATCGACAAAATTCACAAAACTTTTTAACACTACACGTTCCAATGATGTATCTTTGCTCCATTACACGCAATTGGCGAGGTTGTGAACTCAACCTCTCAGAGATAGGTTCATAGACAAATAATTCATTAACTTAGAAATATAACTCAAAGATCAAATGGATTTTGGATTCATTTAGATAAGTTAATCTTATTTGTAATAAGATGTGCTTATGAGCTTCTTCTATCCATTTTGAATAGATATTATTATTTACCTTAAATTTAGACTCTAGAATGGTGGTTTCTATGTAGTTGCCATATCTAATGTGGGAATATTTTAGCAATTAGGTATAGTATGCTAGCTTTATGTATGGATATAAATGGAGGTGGATACTTGATACCACATGAATTATGTCTAGCTTAAACAATGATGTAGCATTGAGGATATGTGATATCTTGGGGTTACTATAGTGGGTTAAAACCATCTTTTTGGTCATGGAGTAAGACCTAAAACTACATCTGATTAGATAAGAGTTTGTCTTTCTTGGATGCAAGGAAACATGTTAATGGCCGAAAACCGAGAGGTATCTAGTAGGATTGAAAGTCTACCCCCTTACATACCATTAGTGGGTTATTTAAGTTGGTGTGATTTTCCTTGAATAACGATGATTAGTCATTTCACATTCATGGATAACAACTAGTAATGATTGTCCTTACTATTGATTGAAAACTAAATTATAATAGTTTTTACCATCTTAAAAAAAGAAAAAACTAATGGAGAAATATAAATGCATTGACTTTATATGAAATAAATCATTATTCACTTATTTTAATTTTGAATTATTTAATACTAAGTTTTGGGATATAATAGTTGGTTTATTGATATAGTAGTTCGAATAAAATTTTTAACTTTTTTCGGTTTTCATGTATGCCAATGCTGGTTGTTAGAATGGAGTGGTATGATAGTGCAATTGTTTTTTTTTAATTTTAATATTTTAATTGTATTAAAAAAATATCAAAAACAAATTTATGTTTATTTTAATTATTATAAGTTTTATGTTATAGATTTACAAGTTTTAATTTTAATATTTTAATTGTATTAAAAAAATATCAAAAACAAATTTATGTTTATTTTAATTATTATAAGTTTTATGTTATAGATATACAAGTTTGAATGAGGAAGGTAGGGTATAATATATCTTAATTAAATAGTCAAATTGATGCATAATGAGGTATTTTGTCATATAAACAAAATATTTTATATGTTAATTTGGTGTGTGGTTATGTTTTGACTTTAAATTAAATTATTATTATTTATTAATATTATAAGTTTCATGCTATACAGTTATTATTATATAACAATTGATTTACTAATTTTTTAAAGTATACAAAAATGCTCTAAGAAATATTTTTTATAATACCTATTCTATAGGTGTGTTTTGGCACCTTCAAGAGCAATTGGTTAGTGATATATATGTTTTCACTTCCCAATCCCTTGTCCCATAAATAAAAAACAAGAAGATCTCATCTACTAATTTAACATTTGACTAGCTTACAACTTTAGATTAGATAATTATTATTATTATTAGAAATTTCATGCTAAACACTTATTATTATTTAATAATGAACTAAATATATATTTGAAATAAATAAAACAAAACATTCAATACAATATTTTTTTTTTAATAATTTACATAACTTATAAAACCATTCAATACAACATTTTTTTTAAACAATTTTTTTAATAATTTATATAACTTATTGAATTTGCAAAATATATAAAACACCAACAAAAACTCAAAATTGAAAATAACAACGAACTTACATTATTAAATTTATTATTTTTTTTCTTATTTTATTATATTATGATCTATTATTTAGAGAATTCTAAAATCTAATTCATTCTCCATGAAATTGTGTATATCCTTTAATTAACATTGGTGCGGACTCTAAATGCCATACTCTACCCACTAAGAGAAAAGATGGTGATGCTATTTTCATAATTAAAATAGTGTAGTTGTTGCTTTATCAATAAAATAGTTATTATTCTTCTACCAATTTTCAACACTTTAAATGATTGAGATGGTGCAAAATATAGTTCCATTGCTCCCATTTATAGGAGCGTTCTTTGTCATATACAATTATCCCATTAAATAAAACATATGCAGTTATGCCATAAACTAAAACATGCAAACTTACCAATTTTTTCCATTTTTTAATAATAAATGATTATTTTTTCATTTTTTAATAGTAAATAAAATCAATGTAGCAATTAACATATATTGCAAAATAATATTAAAAAGTACTTTGAGAGTGGAGATATTTCAAAAGGTTGGCATGAAAAGTTGAACATGATAGATGCGAATGGATTCTCTTTGCCTAAACTAGGAAGTTTATATGAAAGTAGGTTACGAATTTTGAGATAAGAAGTTTATTACTTTTAATTAAAAACCCTAATCACATCAGTGTTTTGTCATTAATGAAAAACCATAAATTAAATTAATAAAATAATTATTTATTTTATTATTATAAATTTATATTTAAATAATTATAAATAAACCAATGTATATTGAAGTTAATCTCTTTTAAAGGTTTAATAGATGTGAAATAATGATGACATGTTGGTGCACAATTTCTACTTCTTCACCACAATTATTCCTCGTTTAAATAAAAAGAGAAATCATGAATGTTTATTATTGATTTCAAACTCCCATTACTTTTCACATGTGTTAAGATGATTTTTTTGTTTCAAAACCCTTCACATACAATCTTCACCAAATTGTGATATATAAACATTCCACATATAATACCGGTATTATATGTGGAATGTTTATATATATATATATATATATAAACATTTCACATATAATATAATACAAGTTGTTTCAAGGTGTATAAATTTTTCTTCCAAATTTATTTTTGGGTGATTCACTATAGTGAAACTCCTTAAATGCCATCAAGCAATGAAATGGTGAGAGATGGAAAAGTCAAATCTATAGAACTTAATTATTCTCATCTAAATAAGGCCATGGACTAGATGTAGTTTCCAATAAAAAATTGTAATGAAAAGTTTTCCCATTTTTTATTGTTACCCTAATTTAGTAGTATGCTAAAAGTAATGTCAACTAGCATAATAGTGATGGATGACTAAATGTGATTGATTGAATGTTGGTAGGAGAGTTCATTAGAGAGCTTGCGATATGTTTTAGTTTTTAAATTATGACATCATGAATGACGTATTACATTAATTTATATTCATTTTAACTCTGGATTTATTGAGTGTTCTTTTAATTCTTTACACCCTCCAAAATATTTACACCTCAAAGGATTTGATCCCTCTTGATGTTTGATAAATCGAAGGTTAAGATACATCTAAAATGATATTATTATTATTATTATTTTGTTTTTTACTTTATAGAAACAACTTAATTTAAAAAAAATATTTTACCCAACTCAAATGTTACGATGGACGTTACAATCTCCTTCACAACAATAATAATAATAATCTATTTTTAAGGTCACGACCAAGACAAACACCAAATTGATATATGAGACTCCCTTGTTTGTGGGATAAGAGACCCCTCTACACAACGATTTGACTACTAAAGTCTAGTGAGGTATACATACCCTACCCCCCTCTGGATTTGAACCTATGACCTCCAAGGAGGAAACACATGTTCTTAACCATTAGGCCCACTCCTGTTGTAGAATGCACCTCTTAACATTAACACAACAAAACATACAAAGCCACAATCCTATCGATCACCTAGAATATTTATGTGTGACTTTATTCATGGAATTTTGTTTTCATCTTTGTATTGTAGCATTTAATAGTAGAAATCGAGTTGTATGGACCAATCATTGTCATAAGGTATCCATATAACTATCATAAGGTGAAATCATCCAACTTGGTTTCTACTTTAAGGGAGGAATTGATCTGGATTATTTTCGGCACGAAATGAGAGTGGAGATATAATAAAGAAATCTACAGAGATATATCGGATATCCACTAATATAACAGAGATATAGTAGAGATATAACAATAAACACAGAGATACAATGATACACAAATTCTATTAATGCGCGAAATGTACAAAACAATAGAAATACAGAGTGAAAGACTCACTAGAATGGTGACAACTTATCTCTGAGAAGAGATGTGACGGTTACTCACATTCACAAGAAGATGATTATTACAATGAGGCTCCAAAGGCCTTTTTAACACAAAGAAAATCCAAAACCCTAACCCCGGAAGATGAAAAACCAACAATTTTGTGGACCTCGTTTTTAGTAGTTTGGTGTATCAACTTCCTGGGGGTGTAACTTTGGCATACGATCTCTGTTTGGGGCGCACGATAACTCGTTGGAAAGGTATCGACGAGGAGATTCATTTTGGGGGCTCAATCATAGTCTCTGGCTATCATTGAGGTGCTCGATCATGAAAAAATGTCGTTTAGGCCCTCAAAATGGCCCCAAAAGTTTGGGATTGCTAAAAATAGTAAATTGCCAACAAACTGTTTTGAGCTAGTTGGAATAGGTGGGTGGCCACCGATATTCACCTGGATCAATCCTCCCTCCTTAGGAAGCAATGGTCTACATTGTGTTGAGTTCTCGAGGGGAGGGGGAAGCGTTTGTTGAATCTGAACCTTGGTGAGTTGCTTGCCTTGCTGGAGAAGTTGCACTGTTTGGTTTGTGGGAGGTTGTCGAGAACCTGATGAGATGACTATGTGCAGAAGAAATCTTTGTGCTTTGCTTCAATCTTGTTGACTTGCTTCTGCTGGATAAAAGGTGCTTGGACTGAGGCTGTAGTGGTTGCAGTGTCCTTCTGTTCACCTTTTGAATAGATTGTGAAGAAACTGAATTTTGTAGTATGAGATACTACCTTACGACACTGTTTAGGTGGGACAATAGTCAGAGCTACCTTTGGTATCTTGTAGAGATGATCCCCCAGAGTAACAATGACACTACGAGATCGAGACTCATAAATAGCATGACGCTTCCACATATATGGTCGACCCAAAATAACATCACAGATATCCAACGGGGCAACATCACATAATACCTCATCCTTGAAGGGTTGGATGTTGTATGACAATCGACACTGTTGGATGACACAGAGATCTTGTCCTTGGCGAAGCCACCCGATGTTGTATGGTTGCGGGTGTGGTGTTGTCGACAATCCCATCTGCTTGACGACCTCTGCTGAGATGATGTTCTTCTAGCTTTCGTTATCAACAATGAAATGCAACGGGGTTCCCTTCACCCACATTTATGACTGGAAGAGGTGCTTCCTCTCTTCAAGATCCACTAGTTCTTCTGGTTGAATTGTTGCGGTCACGACAGTAGCAGTGGGGTCTGCGTCGATGATATGTCTTCTTCCATTATTTTTTGAATCAGATTATGAATCTGGGTTCAACTCTTTTTCTTTGATCTCATCCATCAATGGCTGTTTTGAGCGATATTCATCGGTGTTGTGTCAGGGGATTTTGTGGAAATCGCACCACTTTTCAGTGTCCTCCTTTGGCTTTTTGTTACCCTTCTTGTCATGTGGCTTAGATTGGTTTTTTGAAGGCTGGTTGTTAGGGACGTCTTTACCATTCTTTGGTTGTTGTGGATTTGCAGACCCGAACTCCTGCTTGTTCTGATGCCTAAATTTCTGCTCGATTTTGACAACATATCGATAGACATCTCCTAGTGATGAGATGTCCGGGAAATCCATTTCGGTTTGGATGTACCTATGCAGAGACCCACGATATTTCAGAACCAGATGTCGTTTAGAGTCTTTGATACCCAGCTTGGTGTGCAAGGTATGGAAATTATTTGTTAACTCTGACACTGCTTGGCTCGTCTCTTGTCACAGTGTGGTTCATCTTATGTATTGGTCGTCATAGTTACCAACAGGGTAATATTGTTCTTTGATCGCATCCACACAAAAATATCAAGTGGGCTCGACCCCATATATTTCAGACTCTTTTGTGAAACTTTGCTCCTAGTAAGTTTCCCACCAATGTTTGACATGGGGGAGAGCCTTAAGGAGTGCAAAGGTGATCTTTTCCCTGTTGGGAAAATTGTGAACAAAGAAATAACCTTCTAACATTTTTCTAGGGCGTCTGGATCTATCTACCTTCAAATACATGAATATCAAAATTAACTTGTACCTTGAAATGAGAGGTGCTTCCAAAGTGGCCGCTTGATGAAGACGTGTCTGCTGTTATTGGCAGGCGTTGAAGGATGTGGGAAAAATTCTCCATCATTTCGTCCCTTTGTCGCGTGAGAGCTTTCTCAAACAACATATTAATATCATCTTTTGCTTCGTTGCTTTTCTTTTCTTCTGACATGGAAGGTTTCTTGGGCGTGCGACAGTGATTTACCTCAAGCGAGACAAGCTCGAGACCCAACTTGCTATACTCGGACCTTGTCGGGGACATGCACTGAAAAACAATCAAGAACAACCTGCTCTGATACCATTGATCCAGATTATTTTCGACACGAAATGAGAGTAGAGATATAATAAAGAAATGTACAAAGATATATCAAATATCCACTAATATAACATAGATATAGCAGAGATATAACAATAAACACATAGATACAATAATAAACAATCTCTATTAATGAGTAAAATGTACAAAACTGTAGAAATACAGAGTGAAAGACTCGTTAGAATGGTGACAACTTATCTTTGAGAAGAGATGTGACAACTACTCACATTCGCAAGAAGATGATTATTACAATGAGACTCCGAAGCCCTTTTTAACATAAAGAAAATCCAAAACCCTAACCTCAGAAGATGAAAAGTCAATAGTTTTGTGGACCTCGTTTTGAGTAGTTTAGTGTATCAACTTTCCGGGGGCGTAAATTTGGCATACAATCTCCATTTGGGGCGCACAATAGCTCGTTGGAAATGTATCAACGAAGAGCTTCATTTTGGGGTCTCAAGTAGAGCATTTGGCTATTATTGAGATGTTTGATCGTGAAAAGACGTCGTTTAGGCCCTCAAAATGGCTTTGGAAGTTTGAGACTGCTAAAAATAATAAATTGCCAACAAACTGTTTTGAGCCAGTTGGAATAGGTGGGTGGCCATCGATATCCACCTGGATTGAGAACCCAAATCAAATAACAAATTTCCTCTTCCACTCCATAATTTGAGGTTTGGCTCACTTATAGAGGGCTTCTGGTGGATAACAACTTGTGATGTCATGACAAAGGATCATAATGTTTGCAACAAATGGTTAAGATAAGTTAGTTATCCATGCACACTCATGAGCTTGCTATTGAGATTGACAACTACTTTGAGTTGTTAGATGTAATTATGCAAAATTTCCTCATTTTATTTGTTTGTCTAATAGTAAGTCTTAAATATAAGTTGTGCAAAATGATGATATGATACTACTTGATTCAAAGAGCACTAGCATCATTAATGCAACCACAACCACAACCACAACTGTGTTGAGCTCAATTCATGTACATAGTCAATAGATTATGTCATGGTAGATAATGAAGTTAATCAAATTGAAATATAAATGAATCTTCAATATCATTTTTATGTATTGCAGGCACAATAAAATGGACAATTAGTGAACTCTACATTTTGAGTAACAAGATAAAATTATACAACAAGATATGAAAAATATGAAGCTTGGAACAATAAACTAAGACCAACCAAGTGAACACCTTCACAATTTAAAAATAAGGTATAAATAATCCACCAAGGGAATATGAAATAATTTGTTTATCATTTATTCATATCCTAATTTTACATAAATATGTACAACATTCATGGAAATGAAGAGATAAAGAGGAAGATGATGATTCATTATGACTATTGGGTTTTTGTGTGTAAGTACTAATTGAGTTATCCATCCATGTTAGTATGCGATGCTAATTAGTTAATGTGTCTGTGACAAAAGCATACACCAAAGTAGCATGACTAAAAGCTAGAATAACGTGATTGGCTCTTAGTGCCAAAATTATGTGATTGAGTTATAAGCACCTTTGCAACATATTACCAATTTATAGCATGCTAAAGCTAGTATCTGCATTGTGCATCTCGTGTTGATGCTTTTGTACCTTTAACATAACAACCAAAATTACATGCCCATATTTAAATAAATTCTTAGGTTGAACATCTCTTTAGCATGACCTATCAAAAGATGGACCTAGTTGGTCTCTAACCTTATGACAACAATAGGTAAAGATTAAGTGTGCAACATCCTATATAGATCATGTAAACCTATCATAAAGCTCTCTTTAGCATTAAACAATGACAAAGTTATGCACTCTGTAAAAAGGACACAACATTGTGGGGTCAAAATAAAAAAGAAAGAAGGTTAGTTGACTGGGACTATGAAGTGAAGCCAAAAATAAACAAAATGGATTCGACAAAAACTTAATTGAGAACATGAGTGGGATAATAAAAAAATCAAGTATAACCAAGAATGTTAAAAAAAATGCTTACAAAATAGAGGAAGGTGAAATGACTTTAAAAAATGAAGTGAAACTCCTCCAAAATGTTGTATAATAAATATATAAGAATGTTGTATAATGATGATGATGATGATTAACGTCCACTAAGACCTAATTGGTCTATCAGACCTTAAGAGGGTAAGTGATTACTTGCGATTCTTTAGAATTTTGTTTCTGTGTTCGAAAAACATTAAGAGAAGCTTTCCAAGATCACCATACTTTTGCTGAGTTAAGAGGTTAGGAAGGTTGGTAGTGTGATCAATATTTTGAAAATGAGATCTAATATGGGTATAGGCTGGACAATCTAAGAGAAAGTGCTTTTCATTTTCAACATTCTTAGTGTCACAAAGGTGACACACTCTTTTATCCCATGGAGTTTTAGGAATTGACCAATGCCCAGTTTCACTATGGAGCTCGTGAGAATTTGTTCTTATCTTAGCAATGCTTATTTTTTTCTTTACACTTGGAAAAACAGATAGATAATTTTGATCTTTTAGATTATGGTTGATTACATTTTTATAATACCTTAATTTTCTTTTTTCCTCTAACTCTTTATCACACCACATTTTTCCCTTAAATTTTGATTTGACGTTTTTTTTAATAGTATCTTTATTTTGCAAAATGGTTTCTTCCATGATTCCCCAATAATTTAGCCAAGACTGAGAGTCTTTATGCCATCCTCGCTTGAGTTGATGGTGGTTATGACTTGATTTGGAAGCAATTTTAGGTAGCCTCTTGTCTTCCATGTTGTTTAACTTGTTCTTATACATTAGGTATCTAGTCATAGCCATGCTCTCAATGGGGGGAGAGGCTTGTTTCTACGAGGAGGATGGAATAAGGCGTATTTCCTTTAATTTTGAGATTATAGGTTAAAAAATTCTTTTGTATTTGCTCTATCTTTCTCTAGGATTCACGAGAGATACTACAACCCCAGACTTCACATCCATAAAGAATAACAGGTGTAACAAGAGTCTCAAAGAGGATTTTCTTCTTATTCCAACTCCAAAGTTCAGCTGATTTACAATTGTTTTCAAGCCCATAATAAGCTTTCCATCCCCCAATAATCCTTTTCTCAATGCTATAATTCCAATTAAGCTTGTGGTGAATATCAATTCCAAGATATTTGT
>ML787885.1:931110-956535 GCA_009831015.1 Picea engelmannii | reverse complement strand
GGTACAACTGTTAGCATATGAATGGAGCGTCGGGATTTGGACGATCGGGAATCACCGGGTGAATGCATTGATGCATCACAAACCCCGTAGACCCGATGGGGTTAGGTTGTGGTCATGGGTAATGGTCACATGGACCATTGTGTAGCCGGATGGGGCTAAAGCTCGGGAAAGGAGCAAATCGGGGATCGGGAATCCCGGAGGCATGTGCATAGTGACATCGAAAACGCCGAAACCCCGATGAGAGGTTTGACTAAGGTCATGTGTAGATGATCATGTAGGCCACGACCTATAGCCAACAGGGCTAGCACATGGAAAGGGGCGCGCGTAAGTTTAATTCAAACTTTAAACAGGAGCCCGATTTCCTCCAAGCAATAAATATTGGACCCGATGAGCGTTGAACGGGTCCTGGACCAATAAGCTTAAAAAGGGGTCGATGCTCTCGGCAGAGTTGTGGTCGAAGGATGCGGAGGCCATTTTTCTGACAGTAGGGATATCTACTGGGAGTGATGTCATTGGTGTAGGCAGCCTGAAAGGTTTGAAGAAAGAGGAACCTCCTTGTGGCAGTCAGGCGACAGATCTACATTGACAGAGAGATTACGGCTGTGGGTTCAACAACCATGAGATCAGAGGCATCATCTCCAGGTTTATTGAGTTGTTTAATATGTGTTCTTTGGTAACCTCCTGACAGTCTGTAGGTCTGTGTTTACTCATGAGACAATTTCTGTTACCGTCATAACCATTAGATAAAACTGCCTGATCCAGTGTGAAAATTAATAAAACGTGGTCAGTAGTGAGTATTTGGGTTAAACCCTTCAGTAGTAGCAATCTGCCAGTAGAAACTGGTGCAATCTTCAGGGGGTTGAAGCTCCCTTCCAGGAAAGGCTGGTAAACGAGAGAAGGTTGTAGCCTTCTGCAGGTAGAAGCCTGCGTACTAGTATGAGCCTGCACTAGTATATTGTTGTAGAATGTTTTCTTAATAATGATCATTGAAGACA
Source organism: Picea engelmannii (assembly GCA_009831015.1). Classification (NCBI taxonomy): domain Eukaryota; kingdom Viridiplantae; phylum Streptophyta; class Pinopsida; order Pinales; family Pinaceae; genus Picea; species Picea engelmannii. Next base: position 955,540 of record ML787885.1, on the reverse strand, counting down.
GAGACAACAACAGGGGTGGTTTTCTCCCGATTTGGGTTTCCACCTTAAATCCTGGTGTTCATGTGTCCTATTCATCTGTGTTAGATTATTTTTTTGAATTACTGTTTAAGAGACATCTGATGAATGAAGAAACCCATAATAAGACCTCTGGATGCACTACTGTTTTTCATAAGAATATACAACAACTGATCTCTATAAAGTAGACTAAGATTTTTCAGTGAAAGAAAAGTTAAAAATGATTGATAGCTCAAATACTGATTCACCCCCCCCCTCTCAGTATTTTTCAACAAATCTCAGTTCCTGGCCCGACTGAAGAAAAAGAAGCCCCGCCTACCACAGTGACCAAGTCTGTTATTCCACCCTTTGATTCGAGCCTCCATAAGGAGATTACCCCAGTATTGCCGAAGAAAACCATAGACTCTCCTTTGAACACTCAGCCAGGCAAGGTGGGACCAAAGCTTAGTATCTTCGAGAACTACAAGATGATCAAGAAAAAGAACCAGACCCTTACCAGGAGTACTTGCGCTCAGTTTTGGAAGCAGACGTCGACTGTGCAGCATAGGCTGTTGTCTGCATTTGACACAGAAAATGGAAGAATGCACATGGCCTTCCTCCAGGCACAGGTACCAGATCCCAATATGGTCACCGACTACAAGAGGGCCACCTTTGAATTCCAAACGAAGGACGTGCACCCAGCCGATCAGATGGATCTGCACAAACAGACCGGAGAAATGGTCTTCTATAAATTGGTGCATGCTTCCACTTCTGCAGCCAAATTCCAGGTGTCACTGAACAATGTTCAAACACAACTCAAGCTGGAGAAGATATCGTCCTTTGCAAAGGACAATAGAATCAAAATTTTGGAGGAGTTGGTCCTCAAGATCGGCTATGACCCTTCGAACGTCAAAGAAGCAGAGGAAATGATAAAGAAGAAAAATGCTGACATTGCCTCCTTGAGGAAACAACTGAAGCTCCCGCCCACAGAGGACTCGCAGGCGAAGGAGATAGCAGAGAAAGAAGGCGAGAAGGATGAAATGCTCAAGCTGCTCATGGAGCAGAATGCGCAACTCAAAGAAATGGAAGCCGAGATAGAGAAACTATTAAAAGAGAAGGAGCAACTGAAGCCAATGGAAGTCATTCCATTGAGTTCCATTCCGATTTCGGGAGTGAGTAAAACATCAGTGACAACAGTCCCATCCGTGACTTCATTGACATCACAGGAGAAGACAACCGACCTGGCTAAATCCAGGGAAAAGATGAACCTGCAGGAGACAGAGATCATCAGGCTTAAAAAGGAAGTTGAGAACCTTCAGGAACTCAAAACTTCCTTCCAGACCAGCTGCTCCAAGGAAAAGTAGGTGACAGAGCAGCTCAAGCAGGAGTTACAACAGCTCCGGAAGAAGACAGTGGCAGGAAAGACTTTGGCCGAGGTTAAAGAGAATGTATGGACATACATCACTAAGTCCATGAATGAAATATGGCCAATGATCCAGATCATGTTCGAGCATAATGAGTTGGTGATGAGAAGCAAATAGGCCATCGAGAAGATCATAGTAGAATTGGGAGACATGCCAACACAAGCTAATGCAATCATCAAATTCCTAAATTCTAAGACCAGGGAAGAGATGGAAGAGCTGAAGATTGAATACAGAACAGATACCATCCTTGAGGTCAAAAGAGTTTTCACCAAGAGAGGATGAATGCTTCAGTTGGAAGAAAAGGTTCAGGCCATGGACCTAGGGGTACATATATTCTTCAGTAAGATCGAAGCTCTCCAGAAGAAAGGCCTTCTTGGTCTGAAAGTGATCAATGATAAATTGATGACACTCCCAGACTACAAGAAGAGATTAGCCGAAGTGGGTAAGGATAGTTCAAAGTTTGCAGGCATACAAGGGAGCATCACCGGCAAGGCATTCCTGGATGCCCTTCAATGGGACATCAGTATCCAACACGAGATTCGATACATATTCTTCACCAAGCCTACATTTTCCAAGTATACAGAAATGGACGAAGTGTATTGAAGACTGCTCAAAGTCAACATACCCAGTCATCTCAGATGGGAAGAGCTTTGTGATTTGATTGATTAGCAGATGGGCTGTCCAGGTCCAGTCAGCTGTCCAGTTAGATGAGGTCGTGCAAAGGCTTCATCAATTGTCTACCCAGAAATTAGCGTGCAGTTACACCAAGTCATCAAGCAGTTCCTAGATTTAGGAAATTTGTTAAATTAGTTAGGCTAAAAATAGATTTAGCACGTCCTGGTCATTTATGACAGGGATGTTTTGTAATTTGAGTTATAAATACTTCACCTTTCGAAGTATTGGGGGTTGTTGATCTTCACACCCTGACGCTATCAGACTGTAATATTTTTGAAGAGATCTTCCATTAATAAAAAGGAGGCACTTTTACAAGATTCTTGCGTGTATTCACTGGTGATGTTTTCTCTCTAAGTTGAATGTTATTGTTTCTTTGTAATCATCTTGTTTTCTAATTCTAATCTTTAAGAGTAACGAATGTTGTAGGATTTATCTCGTATACCCTGTTTCTGACTCGAAAGATTTTACTGTTTTTCTTCTGGTATTTTCAATAAAGGAATTCTTAACTGCTTCTTTGTTGAAATTATCTTTCTCATATTTTCTGCTAATCAACATTTAAGATACTAAAAGATCCAGTGATTATATTATCTCGCCCTGTGAAAGTTTTCCCTTTGCGTTTCTGGTTTGTATTTCATATTTTATTAAACACAGACCCCACAGCCCAATGGATGTGTAGACTGTCTCAACCAATTCAAAAAACACTTTGTCAACAAGACCGACCTATTTCTTTACCTAGCCTAATATCTAAAATTGGAAAACATAGCTAAATCATATAGAGAGATCCCTCTCTGAAGTTGGAAGGGCTAGATCCCAGCTTCAAAAGTGGTTGGATAAAGTTACCTTTGTAGATTTCTTCTGTTTTCAACCTCTAGGAAATTTACCAAGTGCTAACAGGGTGTTTCCCAGGTGAGAACCAATCCATGTCATGTAAGTGTTTGAGGTGGCATGGGGTGCAGTGATACCAGGGAAATGTAAATCTTACTTGTGGGTTCCTTTGTAGAGGGTGAACTGCACCTTGTCATAGATGCCATTGTTTTCTAGCACGTTCATTGCCTTTTATTCTTAGCTTCATTTCTTTTAATATTTTGTTTTTATTCTTCAAGGGAAGAGTTGAAGGACAATGTCTTGGCTTGGTGACCATAGGTGACAGCGTTATCCACAAACATTTCACGGAGATGAGAAGGTTGGATCACGATGAGACCCCCTTTCTCCTGGCTATGCCACCAAGAGCCACTACCCCATTTTGGTGACCAGATAGATTGTAATGTCATATTTCTACATGCCCATGGTCATAATAGGCCGGCTCGTGATGAGACCTTCTATCCACCAACTAATACCTTGAGTGTTTATTTATATTATGGGTTCCCTTTTCTTACTGAGAAGCCTTTTAAATTTTACTCAGGAATCCCTGGGCGAAGCATCTCAAAGGTTTTTATCTTTGGATTTTAACTCTTGCCAGCTACTTTTACCCTCTAGTCCTTTAGCCCCTTCTTCCCACAAGGCAAGGTACAACCCTTCCTAGTGTGGCAAATCCCAATGCCCGAACAAAGTTAGGGGAAGATGAAAGGAGTAAAGATGGAAAGTGGAAAGTATGGAGGGAACGGACGATGACCTTTCACAGACCCACCTAGTAGCAAGCCATCCTAAAGGGACATCAACTTACTAGGGCACCATGTCACCCTTCTAGGTATGAACAAGTCAAAGATCATAATTTCCAAGCAAACATTATAAAATGAAGGATAATTAAGTGCAACATATTCAAGTGCTTCAAGAATTGGAGTGACACATACCATGATACCCAGACTCATTACCTCATGGAGCAAGACTTACTGCTACTTTAGAACCAAGATGGTGGGATGGATATTACTGCTGTTGATAATGGACTGCACTGAAGAAAAGAGGGGCCCTCCGGGGCCATGCTCAAGTCATCCGTCTCTTGGCACTCTATGTATAGGACCTGTGGGCCTCGAGACATGATCTCCTTAGTTATCCCTAGCGTAGGGGATAACAAACACCAAAACTCAAAATGAGATCAATAATGGGATATAATATTTACTTGGTCAATTATCCTTTATTTTTGTTCCCAAGTCAATCTTAAGGGGGGATGTTGGTGATATGTTGTCTATGCTTGACTTATGGCCCCAATGGCCCTTGAATTTCATTCATTAGGCAACCTTAGTGAAAGGTTTTGGACCACATTAATGTTAGTGGGGAGTGGTGATATGTTGACTATGCTTGACTTATGCCCCCAATTTCCCTTGAATTTCCTTCATTAGACACCCTTAGTGAATGGTTGTATACCACATTAGTTTTAGTGGGCGTCCACTAACACTAATATGGTCCACAACCATTCACTAAGGATGTCTAATGAATGAAATTCAAAGGCCATTGGGGGCATAAGTCAAGCATAGACAACATAAACCATCAAAGACTTAGAAAGAACACTTACTAGGTAAATCGATGATCATCCATGAAACGCTAATCGTGAAATCATCTACAAAAATTGAAAAGCATCCAATAGATCATCTCCCAAATAAGGTGCATAAGTCATCCATAGTGAAAGGGAAGTAGAGAAGAGAAGACTAGTAGTGATTCTCCACATGTTGTGTTATGGTTTGCAATGAGGTAGCACTCCATCTATATATACAAGGAAACCAACTTCTACACTTCTCTAAGAAGCCTCTAAAACATAAGAGTCCATGATACAAGGTGGATAGGTGTTAGGATGACCCCCAAAAATTCTTGTAAAACCATGATATAATGCTAAAATATGAAAACGTCCACTAAAAGTGCCACATGTGTGAGTGTAGAAGGCTAAAAGAGGGTGATGTCATCTCCTCAAGGGGTACAAAACTCCAAAAGTCATGTTTCTCTCCCAAAAGGTGTAAAGCATCATAGAAGTTCATGCCTCCTCATAAAGAAAGTCACATCCCTTCATCCATAAGGTGCCAACTCATCATCCAAAATCTAGGTTGACTCAAGCAAAGATCACATCATCCTCAAACATGATGCCATCCTCTACATGTACATATTGATGTTTTGGTAGCTGCAAGAGGTATTAACCTCCAAGTGTAACCTTTATACTTAAAATAGAACATTCCTGAAGTAAGAGAACCATTAAACAGATGTGTAAAAACCCTAGAAGAGAAGTCGGCCCAAAGAGAATAATAATAAAGTATTAAAAGGCTCCATAAAGTGAGGTCGGCCCCACATGAAAAGACACCTTGGCACTATAAATAGAGGCTAGGAGCTCCTCATTTGTACACACACTCACTCAGCAGAGGGAGGGCACAAGTCTGAGAGGGTGGTGTAGCAGTTGTCGTGGTGTAATCTCAGTCTTTCTGGTATCTCTCTTGTGTGCTTCTCTTGGTAAATGTACACTTCTATTAGTAGAGGTATGCTCTCTTGGTATTGTATTGTTGCTATAGTAGTGGTATTTATGGTTAGGGTTTATCTCTTGGTTCTGGTATGGACTTGCCGGAATCATTATATCTAAGAAAAGTTTATTGTGCTCGGGGGTGGAATATGTGAATGCCTATGATTGGGTAGCAATGATGTGACATTATATATGGTTAAATGAGCATACCAAAATTTTAACATGGTTTCAAAGCTAGTTTCCTTCGTAACAGTCTAACCGCTGGAAGGAAGGTCCTCAGTTTCCCCCATTGTCAAGCTCATTGAGCAGTTATTGAACCCATCAAGAACGTCGGCTAAGTAGGGCGCATATTTCCCCCTGATCAGATCTTCAAAATTCTGAAATTAAAAAAAAAAAATAGGCTTTCCTCATAAAACCCTAGGATTGCAATACTAGTTCTAATTGCAGTGCCAATTGCATCACCAGTTACAGTACCCGTTTCCCTTGTATGTCATTCATTAAACTCCCTTAGTGAATGGTTGTGGACCACATTAATGTTAGTGGGGGTTGGTGATATGTTGTCTATGCTTTACTTATGCCCCCAATGACCCTTGAATGTCATCAATTAGACACCCTTAGTGAATGGTTGTGGACCACATTAGTGTTAGTGGGCGCCCACTAACACTAATGTGGTCTACAACCATTCACAAAGGGTGTCTAATGAATGACATTCAAGGGCCATTGGGGGCATAAGTCAAGCATAGACAACATAAACCATCAAAGACTTAGAAAGAACACTTACTAGGTAAATCAATGATCATCCATGAAAAGATAACCGTGAAATCATCCACAAAAATTGAAAAGAATCCAATAGATCATCTCCCAAATATGGCACATAAGAAAATATCACATCATCCTCAAACATGACGCCATCCTCTACATGTGCATGTTGATGTTTTGGTAGCTGCGGGAGGTATTAACCTCCAAGTGTAACCTTTGTACTTAGAATAGAATATTTCGGAAGTAAGAGAACCATTAAAAAAATGTGTGAAAATCCTAGAAGAGGAGAAGTTGGCCCAAAGAGAATAATAATAAAGTATTAAAAGGCTCCAGAAAGTGAGGTCATCCCCACATGAAAAGACACCTTGGAAAACTAGTATAAATAGAGGCTAGGAGCTCCTCTTTTTTACACACACTCACTCAACAAAAGGAGGGCGCAATTCTGAGGAGTAGTAGCTGTAGCAGCTGCAGTTGCAGCCAAAGGAAGTGCAAGTATGGATAGGGTGGTGCAATAGTTTCCGTGTTGTAATCTCAGTCTTTCTGCTATCACTCTTATGTGCTTCTGTTGGTAAATGTACGCTTCTATTAGTAGAGGTACATTCTCTTAGTATTGTGTTGCTTCTACAACAATGGTATTTATGGTTAGGTTTTATCTCTTGGTTCTAGTATGGACTTCCTGGAATCATTCTATCTAAGAAAAGGTTATTGTGCTCGAAGGTGGTATATGTGAATGCCTATGGTTGGGTGACAATGATGTGACATTGTTTATGGTTAAACGAGCATACCAAAATTTTAACATTGTTTCAGAGCTAGTTTCCTTGGTAACAGTCTAACCGTTGGAAGAAAGGTCCTCAGTTTCCTCCATTGTCAAGCTCGTTGAGAAGTTACTGAACCCATAAAGAAGGTCTCCTAAGTAGGGCGCATATTCCCCCCAGATCAAATCTTCAAAATTATGAAATTAAAAAAAAAACACTGTTTCCTCATAAAACCCTAGGTTTGCAGTACTAGTTGCAGTTGCAGTTGCAGTTGATTTGTGCCAGTTACTTCGTGCCATTTGCAGTGCCATTTGCATCACTAGTTTAAGTTGCATCACCAATTACAGTACCAGTAGCTGCAACAATTGCAGTTGCAGTGCCAGTTGCATCACCAATTGAAAGACCAGTGGCTGCAGTGGTTGCAGTTGCAGTGCCAGTTGCTTCGTGCGAGTTACTTCATGCCAGTTGCATCCCTGGTTACTTCATGCCAGTTGCAGTGCTATTTGCATCACCAGTTGCAGTACTAGTTGCCCTTGTATGTCATTCATTAAATGCCCTTAGGAATGGTTGTGGACCACATTAATGTTAGTGGGGGCTGCTGATATGTTGTCTATTCTTGACTTATGCCCCCAATAGCCCTTGAATGTCATTCATTAGATACCCGTTGTGAATGGTTGTGTGTAATGTTCTTGACTTGGCTAGTCTAGGAAACGCTGCTAATGTGTGTGTAGGATCAAAGGTTTACAACATATAAATGATCATACAAATAATAAACACGACAAGGGACTGCAAAGTTTGTATTATGATATCTCTGTGGATTACAAAATGGTCGAATGCGGCTAAATAATTGACAAGACTCGACTAGATCAACATACAAAGGATCTTAGCCAGAATATAAATAAGCAACTGCGGCTGAATAAAATAACAACACTCGGCTAGATCAAAAGACAAAAGGATCTTAGCCGGAATACAAATAAGCAACTAAAAGATAATACCCAGAATATGGGGGCACTGCGGAATCAATGAAGAATGATGGAAGACCTGGATGGTCTTCCCGGTGACTAGGGTGTGTCTTTCAACACCGAAATCAACCAACTGGTGTCTTCGTCTTGGAATACACTGAACTATCTCTCCTGAGATGCACCTCTTCTCCTCAATGACAAGTCATAATCTGCATAATGATGAATTAGGTTGCTGACCCTTCCTTTATAGCTTTCCAAAACCCTAAATCCCTGCTGAAATATTTATGGATATTAAAGTTTCAATATTGTGTTAAATATATTCATATAATTATTAGCAAAAATTAAATTAGAAATTTCAATATTGTCTTCAATTTTATTGAAATAAGATTTAAAATGTATCAATATCTATATACATTGTAATCTAAAATATCATTGTAATCTAAATAATTTTCATATTTTTTTAATATATATTATTGTATTTCCCAACTTCACTTTCCTATAAATTTAAGAGAAACTTCTACTGGTTCCGGACTCTCTTATCCACTAGTATCCACGTTAATATATATATATATACAATAATTACATTAATATCCTCAATCTAATTTGTTATAGAAAAATACCACCAAATAATTTAAATAATAACAATTATGTAATGAAAAAAATAATCAAAATCATTCATCACATCCATCCCTCCCAATATATCTAACCTATTTAACATCACCTATCTTAGCTAAAAATCCAATATGTATATACACTTTACAACAATAAATCTACAAAAGGTAAGTAATGAGCAATTTAGTACCCTCTCCAAAAAAAAAAAAATCTATTTAAAAACCTATTAAAATTAAACTATTAATTTAAAAAAAAAATAAATTCCTAAAATAAAATTTGATTGGGCATGAATCACTATGATCATTGGAATTGAATTTATAGAGGCATATATATTGGGCTCTATGGTTCAATAATATAATATCTCATGCAAATAATACGAACCATGAAATGATAATGATTTCTTATTAATGATAATGATAATGATAATGATAATGATAATGATTTCTTATGAAATGATAATGATAATGATTTTTAGAAGGCGTGGCTTCATTTGAATTTTTTAGAAAAAACACCCACTCTCTCCATGCTACCAACGACCATTCATTCAGCGAGCCAATTCGTAGCTCCATTGATTTAAAATCTTCGATGGATTGTTCCATCTCCCTCCCTGTTTCTTTTCTTATAGTATTTAGACCAGTCTTGGATTGCTCTGTTTTCCCGTCATGGATTGCTCTGGTTTCCTGTTTCACGTGCCTGCATGTATGTCATGTTTTTTTTCATGTGTATGTATGTACGACGTGCTTTTTTTAATTTTTTATTAGCTTGTAACATCTGGTCTCTTAGTATTTTCCTATTGGCTTGTAACATCTGGTCTCTTAGTTTTTTCCTTTTGAACTATGGTTTTTGTTTTTTTGCAGTGCACTGCATTTTTTTTTAATTCCATGATGATCACATGGCCAAAAGGAAATCTACGTCTGGGAATGCACGGAATTGATATCGCGATACCGTGCCAAAGGTAAGATAAATCATGTTACTACTATGAATAGTGTTTGAAATAATTTATTTATTTTTTTTTAAACCAGAGAGCAAGGGTCGAATCGAGTAAGAAATAATTTCTTAATAACTACTAATTTAATCTTAAATGATAAAGACTCATGCTTTCCAGGTTATAAAAATCCGAAAATCCGGATAGAAATAGGACGGAGGTAACAAGAATTCGAAATTGTTTTAGCTGACGTTATCACAGGAACACAGTTCTCATTTCTCTTTTAATGAAAAGAAGCACTAGCTCGATCCAGGGTAGAGTCGAGTAAGAAATAATTTCTTTATTACTGCTAATTTAATCTTAAATGCTAAGAACTCGTGCTTTTCAAGTCACGAAAATCCGAAATCCCGGATGTAAACAAGACGAAGGTAACAGGAATTCTAATTTTTTTTTGGCTATCACAGGTACGCTGTTCTCATCTCTATTAATGAAAAGAAGCAATAGCTCTGTTGCTCTATTATTTATGAAATTGATTTTATGAAAGAAACAAATCATGCTAATGAAAAGAAGCAATAGCTATGTTGCTCTGTTATTTATGAAATTGATTTTATGAAAGAAACAAATCATGCTATTTATGGAAAGGTAAAGATAAGTTTTATTAGGTACATTTCTTCTTCTTCATCTCTGATTTAAAGTTAAAAAAAAGCTTAAGGTATATTTGTTTCTCTTAGTTTATAAAAATTTAAAATAAAAAATATTTGATGTCCCTTTCCTCTAAAAATTTAAGGTACATTTCTTTCCCTTCATTTATAAAAATTTAAAATAAAATAAAAAATTAATGTCCCTTTCCTCCTCTTCATCTATGAAAATTTAAAATAAAAATTTAAGGTATCTCTGGTTTCTTAGTTTTTTCCATTTCCTTTTGAACTATGGTTTTTGTTTTTTTTGTAGTGCACTGCATTTTTTGTTTTTTTATTTTTATTCCATGATGATCACATGGCCAAAAGGAAATCTACGGCAGGGAATGCACAAAATTGATATCCTGATACTGTGTCAAAGGTAAGATAAATCATATTGCTACTCTGAAGAGTGTTTGAAATAATTTCTTTATTTTTTTTTTAAACCAGAGAGCCAGGGTCGAACCGAGTAAGAAATAATCTCTTAATAACTACTAATTTAATCTTAAATGATCAGGACTCATGCTTTTTAGGTTATGAAAATCTGAAAATCCGGATAGAAACAGGACGGAGGTAACAATACTTTGAAATTGTTTCTTGCCGACGTTATCACAGGAACGCGGTTCTCATTTCTCTATTAATGAAAAGAAACACTAGCTCAATCCAGGGTAGAGTCGAGTAAGAAATAATTTCTTGATTACTGTTAATTTAATCTTAAATGCTAAGGACTCGTGCTTTTGAGGTCACGAAAATCCGAAATCCCGGATGGAAACAGGACAAAGGTAACAGGAATTCGATTTTTTTTTTCTATCACAGGTATGCAGTTCTCATCTCTATTAATGAAAAGAAGCAATAGCTCTATTGCTCTGTTATTTATGAAATTCATTTTATGAAAGAAACAAATCATGCTATTTATGGAAAGGTAAAGATAAGTTTTATTAGGTACATTTCTTCTTCTTCATCTCTGATTTAAAATAAAAAAAGTTTAAGGTAGGCATAACTCTCTATCACCCCTATCTGGCTACTCGGGTAGGGATAACACTCTGAAATGTTGTAATGTTATAATGTCCCAAAATGGGGACATTACAGTCCTCCCTACCGGAAGATTGCTTGTCCTCAAGCAATAACTGAATCCAACTACATATGATACCAGGGTCCCATATCCACCTGTGTGACACAAGGTAGACTCCCCTCAAGATGTGGTCTCTCCAAGTGCTCACCATGCATGACACCCAAATGCTCCTGATGAGTAGAATGATCAATAGCCAAATAATCTTAGTCAACTCCCCGAGCAACCACTCTACTCTAAACTCAACTCCATCAAACACTGAACTACCAAGCATTCCAATCCCCAGATCCCATATCAAAATATGAACTGCAATGCCTCGTGAGATATAATCCTGTAACATATCACTACCATGAGTCTCCTGCAAATAACACATGGTCTCAAACCGAAATGAGTCTATCCTACCAGACCATACCAAACCCAACACGACTCGCACCAATTGAACATGTTGTTGCCATAGTGAGGTACTACAAGACCTCAACGAATAACCAACCAGTGATGTGCTATCCCCAATACTGAAACTCAATGGAAAATCAAGGGGACTCCCCCCTGCAAAGGTCCACTCATCTCCACTAGTCAATGAAATTCCCAACCCTGTCATCCCAGGGTCCCATGCTAGTCTCTAACAGGGACCATCATGCTGATGATGCTCTACTCTGATCATGACTATCTGATCAAAGTATCCATTCTGTATCCTCCACTCCTGGATCCTCATAAGATGAAATAAACTACTGATCAAATGGACTCCTGGATCCCATGTCAAATTAGGAAGTTCATCACTTCCAATCCCCACTAATTGTTGATGTGCCCTACTAGTAACTATCGAAATCACTCCACCCTCATCCCAATGAGAGTTTGAATATGTAGCAATCTCTAAGATGTCCTCTATCCCATGGACTAGTATACTCTCCATCATGCCCAAGGCCTCAACTGTCTTCCCCTGATGATCCACCCCTGTCTTGATGTATGAAATCAAGACACTCCTGTTAGGTGGTCTCAGCCTACCAACTCTCCATGCCCCCTTCCACTGTCTAGCTCCCCCTGTAATGCTATCAATGATGAAAGTATCGGGAAAGGAAATCATAAATATCTCCAACCAACTGTAGGACTGGAAAGTAGAATATTCTTTGGTCAATCCAAAGGTCTTAACCAAAAGCTCTTCCATCGATACCCATGGTAAATAATCACCTGTACTCATCACTGAACACCAACCATCGGGTACAATAGTAGGTATCTCTACCAACTGTGGGTCAATCATTCTCCATCCATAATCACTCACACAATTGCTTCTACGGTGAAGGTGATCTCCCACTATTGAAAGGGAGAGGAATCTCCATGCTCCAATGAGTACATCTCCTCCCTGCCATCCAGTGCGTCCCCCTGAATCCCACTGTACACCTCTGTATGTCTCTGTGAACTTCCACTCATCATTGTGTGCCCCTATATACTCATGTGATCTCCTGTAAACACCTGCAACATCATGGATCCTGGGTGTACTACGAGATCATCCTCTACATGAAGGTCAACCAATCCTAGAACATAAATGGAACTGTCCTCAAAACCGCCCCTAGCTCTGGAATCGCCATGTGTACGTGTGTGCCCAACTGTCTCACCACCCCTCGTGAAGGGTGGTCCCTGTGACCTATGGATCTCCTCATTTATCTCTGGATCATATCTCTCCATACTCATTAGTGATCCTGAGTACTCCTCATGCTCTTCCCTCAACTGGTGCTCCATTGCTAAACCACCAACATCCTCTTGCAATGTGGCTGAGGGATATATCTGACTCTCTGCTGAAATAGGTGTAGTGGATTTTTGTCTAGTTTCCTCAAGGAGCTCCTCTGATTTGGACTCTGATTCCTGAAGGGTTTTTTGTTTTCCTTCCAAGAATCTTCGTGTTCTCACCAAATCATGAGTGAGTCGGTCCACCTCAACCTCCTGCTCCCTCAATGCCCTATGATAAATCTCGCCAACCTCCAATAGGTAATCCCTATCCATCAACAATTGCTGGTAGTCGACCCTCATCACAATCACTCTCTCCCTGAGTGTATGGAAGTCATCAATGACAAGTCCCCCATATAAACTATCTTGTGCCATCAAGGCCCTCCAACAATAACCTGCCACCAATGCATGTGTATCACCAATGCATCTAGTGGCTGCCATGATCATGTCCTCACTGACTCTCAACTGTCCTAACAAGTGTCGTGACTCCTGGTCACAATCCTGCTGAGGTGCCACCTCGTGCCTCTCACTGCTAGTGTCAACAATGAAATCCCCAAGGACACACTCCTCAAAATATAAGGCACTGAACTGCACACTATCCCCTGTGCTATTGAGTCCTCCTGTATGCCACTACACGCCATCACCAACTGCGACCCCTATCTGAATCGCACCATATCCTATATGGGCAGCTGTATCCTCCTGTGCACTCACCCTACTAATATCATCCATGCATGGATCCCATACAGATTTTTCCAGACACGTACTATGGTCATCTCGACCAATAAGGAGTGCATCCTCATCACTGTAGATCGATCCTGGGAGTAAGTGTCCCAACAAGTTGTCGGTCTCCACAACCTGGTCCATCAATGGAATCTCCAAGACTGGTGACTCACTCTCCTCATACTGATAGGTATGTGTAAGGTCAACTATCTCCAAGCCATACCTCTCCTCTTAGGTCTGCCGATCCATATGTTCCGTGTGTACATTCCCCACACAAGGCTCTTCTACCATATCAGGAATGCCACTGATATCCTCATATGTCGTGGCTATCATAGGTGATTGAGAAGATGAAAAATGTGGCTCGCTCCTCATAGGAAACTCATCATCCCCCATACATGAATTCCTGGAAGCCATATCTACACCCATAGGTAGGTCATCCAACCTCCTAATCTCATCATGTCTAAGTGCCAACACATATGAAGCCTCACAAGTGTCACCACTATGCTGACGTATTGAATCCTCAACATTGCTTGACGGGGAAGATGAAGGACATGCACTATCATCCTGTCCATCCAACTATCCCTCAAATGCACAAGAGTCACTAGCCTCCTTCTCGATCATCTGGTTGAGCTTGTAGTACATGTCTAGCTTTTGTTCCCCAGCTCTGGCAGTGCATTTGGATGATCCGTCAGAAGAAGGTATGGTGAGTTTACCAACTTTTCGGATGAAATCTATGTTATGCCCCTGTTGCTGCTGCCGTCCTCCTCTCTGAGGTTCTCTGGGATGATTCATGCCCCTATGTCCACAGTACTCGACCAGTGTCATGTCATGATGGAAGTCACGGCCCAACGTTCCATACCCCCTCTTGTACTCTGTAATGTCTTCCGCCTGAGTGGGAAACCTCTGTGCTAACGGCTGTTGTGCTGGTGGAGGTGGTGCCCTCTGAAAACTAGGGAACCATGGTCTGGGAATCCTACTCAAAGATGTGTATGTGTGAGTAGGTGTCTGGGGTCTATTGCCTGCCCCCAAGTTCCCCTGTGTTGCATGTGGGGCTTGTGTGTCTGGAATGTCCACCATAACCAATCTCTCAACCACCTGAGCCAAGGACTGAGACATAGTCCATTGACTAGCTAACATATCACTGATAACCTACATGAAGGCTGTCTCTGGTTACATGGGGGCCTTACTAGTGCCCTCTGGCCTCTCATATCTGTCTCCCCACATCCTCTCTACCTTCTCGGTCACTTTCTAAACTCATCAACTTTAGTCATAGGCTGGAAGGACTAAAGCTCTGATACCACTTTAATGTTCCTGACTTGGCTAGTCTAGAAAATGCTGCTAATGTGTGTGTAGGATCAAAGGTTTACAACATATAAATGATCATACAAATAATAAATGTGACAAGGGACTGCAAAGTTTGTATTATGATATCTCTGTGGATTAAAAAATGGACGAATGCGGCTGAATAACTGACAATACTCGACTAGATCAACATACAAAGGATCTTAGTCGGAATATAAATAAGCAACTGGGGCTGAATAAAATAACAACACTCGGCTAGATCGAAAGAAAAACGGATCTTAGCTGGAATACAAATAAGCAACTAAAAGATAATACCCAGAATATGGGGGTACTGCGGAATCAATGAAGAATGATGGAAGACCTGGATGATCTTCCCGGTGACTAGGGTGTGTCTTTCAACACCGAAATAAGCCAACTGGTGTCTTCCTCCTGGAATACACTGAACTATCTCTCCTGAGATGTGCCTCTTCTCCTCAATGACAAGTCATAATCTGCATAATGATGAATTAGGTCGTTGAACCTTCCTTTATAGCTTTCCAAAACCCTAAATCCCTGTTGAAACCCTAATTCACTGTTGACTTCCAAAACCCTAAATCACTGCTGAAACCCTAATTCACTGTTGACTTCCAAAACCCTAAATCACTGTTGAAACCCTAATTCACTGTTGACTTCTTCCCTCCAAGTGACTTTTACTTTATTTTATTATTCCATGATTAAATCACTTAATTAATTAACCATTTTACCTCTAAAAACTGATTTATCCATCCTTATGGCTTCTCCAGCCACTGAAAGTCACTTCTCACCATCTTATCCTGTAGTTCTCTTCTTCCCGATTATGATGAGATATCACACTAAGAGGTTTCTTCAAGTAATATGCCCATTATGACCTTCTTAGTGAATTTGATTAAGAAATGACCCATAATAACTCAAAATTACGGAAATCATCGGAATGCAACAAAACCAAATCCAAGCTATGCGGAATGGATCCTGATGATGAACAATGAAATTCGGGCCCAAATAAACCCCTCAGTATCTCCCGAACTCTCTGTCACCCCTATCTGGCTACTCGGGTAGGCATAACACTCTGAAATGTTGTAATGTTATAATGTCCCAAAATGGGGACATTACATTGTGGACCACATTAGTGTTAGTGGATGCCCACTAACACTAATGTGGTCCACAACCATTCACAAAGGGTGTCTAATGAATGACATTCAAGGGCCATTGGGGGCATAAGTCAAGCATAGACAAGATAAACCATCAAAAACATAGAAAGAACACTTACTAGGTAAATCAATGATCATCCATGAAGCGCTAACGATGAAATCATCCACAAAACTTGAAAAGCATCCAATAGATCATCTCCCAAATAAGGCGCATCAGTCATCCATACTGAAAGAGAAGTAAAGACTAGAATACTAGTAGTGATTCTCCACATGTTGTGTTATGGTTTGCAATGAGGTAGCACTCCCTTGATATATATGAGGAAACCAAGTGCTATAATTCTTTAAGAAGCCCCTAAAACATGTGAATCCATGATACAAGGTGGATAGATCTTAGTTTGACCCCCAAAAATTCCTCTAAAACCATGATTTAATGATAAAACATGAAAACGTCCGCTAAAACTGCCACATGTGTGAGTGTAGAAGGTTTAAAGAGGGTTATGTCATCTCCTCAAGGGGTACAAAACTCTAGAAGTCATGTTTCTCTCCCAAAAAGTATAATGCATCATCATAGGTCATGCCTCCTCATCAAGAAAGTCACATCCCCTCATCCACAAGGTGCCAACTCATCATCCAAAAGCTATGTCGGCTCAAGCAAAGATCACATCATCCTCAAACATGATGCCATCCTCAACTTCATAATATGGAGGGTCTATCTCGTCCAAGGGTTCCCTTTCTTCTTCACCTTCTGAATCATAGAATAAGGTATCATCAAAAACCTGAAAAGGAAAGTGATTAACTTCATCCTCTTCTTCTTGTGTGGGAGGAAAAGGATTTGGGATTGCTTCATTAGAGGGAGGAGCACACATCAATACTTCATCATCATGTTTAATATATTTAGGCTCTCGCTCTTCAACCAAGTCCTCAGTTTCTTTGCTAGAAGCATGAGTAAATTCTTGTTCTTCTCCATGGGATTGGTAACCTTTATCAAGATCCTTCTCCTCAACCTCTTGTTGATCGATGTCTTTTAACCTTTTTTCCTGGAATTTACTAACAAAGTCCTCAAGGGAAACTAATCTTTCCAGACTAAGAGTATCTAGGGTATCTTTGGGGTCATCAACTTCAATTCCTAGAGTAAAGAGGCGTTCTCCCTTGAATAAGGAGATATTTTCCTTAATTTGTATAGCAATGTGTTAATCTTCTTGGATTGGTGTAGAGGTAAGCGAGCTACATGTCTTCGGGACAATGGCTTCTAGGAATTTGTTGTAGAAAATTCTCGAACCTAGTATGGAATTCCTTGACAGTCTCATTCTTAGTTTGTTTCATGTACTCAAGTCTTTTTAACAGCATGTGGATATCTTCTAATTTAATTCCCCATTTCTCAAGAAAAGCTTTTTCTAACTGGTCCATGGATGTGATGCTAGCATTAGGGAGATCATCATACCATTTCCTAACATCCATGAAGAGTGGCAAAGAAAAGCTTCATTGCCAAATATTCAACATCATCACTGATAGGGTGGATTTGAAAGAAAGCCCAAAAATTATCCATGTGATCTTCAGCCCTAACCCCATCATTACCAGTGAATCTAGGGAGCCAATTTTCATACCTTGGAGGCATTTTTCGAGGGTAACTCATAATTTCACTCATATCTAAGGGTTTAAAATTACCTGGGTCCCATTGAGAAGACATGGTTGGCTTTGTCATTAGTGGAGTTGCTAGATAATCCTTCTAGGGATAATCCAAGGGAAAAGAGGGAATAAACCTAAGTGGAGTTT
Source organism: Picea engelmannii (assembly GCA_009831015.1). Lineage (NCBI taxonomy): Eukaryota > Viridiplantae > Streptophyta > Pinopsida > Pinales > Pinaceae > Picea > Picea engelmannii. The sequence goes on along the minus strand of ML787885.1, from coordinate 937,632 downwards.
CCTGGTAAGCTTTGTGAAGTAGAGGCTTTGGATAAAGGCTTACCGAAAAAGTGTCGTTCGAGGAAAATTCACTCGATGTTCCCCGACAACGGCGCCAAAAATGTTATCACACAATCTGTACTTGCCCAAGGCCCAAAGCAAGTGGGACGAGATTGGCGTAACAAGGGGGTGACCTATCACTGTCACCTTAATAGGAAACCCCTTTCTGTTTAATAGTATATCAAGATTACCCCAGGGGAGACATCCCTAGTGACCTAAAGGGATGATGAAACTAAGGCAAGGATACAATAATACCCCCCTTTCACTGGTCACTCAATTCAAAAGGTTCTTTAGGTCTTTAAGTGATGAAGCAATAGTAAATATGAAGTGTACCTACCCAGAACAATACAACAAAGGAAAATATGGCAACTTTCAAGTACAAAATGATGTTAGTGCTTCATAAGACCACGAAACTTTGAAATATAAGCTAGCTGATATAAAATTGCAGCAATACGAGAGTTTACAACAACAATAAATATTTTGTAACAGTTGGAAGAAATATTCCTCATAATTGCTTGAAAAGACAATAAAAAGTTAGCTTTTAATAGGAAAAATGATAATCAATTGTCACATGCAATTTATGAGGTGTCTAACTAGCATTAAAGGTCAGTTTTGAAGAAAAATTGCTGTAGTTAGATGGCTGTAGCAATCTTTTGTAACAACAACAAATATATTAGTGATCTAGGCTAAGTTAGGGTTATTTATAGTTAGTAAAATCTTAGGAGAAGAGTGTTTGAGTGTTTGATCAATCCTTCAATAAGAGAGAGGCTAGAACTAGTGCCTTCTAGGGCTTATGTAGTCAAGTGGAGACTTCTTCTATGGCTGCAAATCAATTTTGATAGTGCACAAAAGTCTAGGAGGGAGAATGCGTAGGAGAAGTTGTAACTTAAGTCCCCCTATGCATTTTCCCAAAGAAACAAGATACTAGGGTGTAGGAAATTATAGGCCCTAACACCTTGCTCTCCTTAGACTTCTTATGGGAAAATCTTAGGCAAAGATAACTAGGTCAAAACCTTAGAGTGCTAGCAAATTAGGGCTCTAGGGTTTTCCTAGTTACTAGATAAAATCAATGAAATTTTTTGACAAATAGAAAGTAAGAAAGTAGCAATTTAAGTTCCTTACTTCAAGCATTAAGTATACCATGCAATCTCATAATATTGTATGAGAAAATAAAACCATACATAAACCATTCAATAAATGACAAAGAATGCAGATTTTACCTACTTGCACCAAGAATAATCATGAAAATACCATGCAAGATCACCACAAAAGCTTCCAATATTGATCCACTTGCAAAAAATCAGCCTTATACAAGAGTGCGCCTCACAATTTCAGCCACTATCCCTAACAAGGGCACAAATTTCAGACCTCTCCTCTTGTGTGAGGAGTTGTTATGAAAAAATGAATGTACCTTTTGTTTATTTATACAAAATTGGTGACCTTTAATCAATTTCAGGTCAAATAAAGGCCAACCTGGCCAATTTATAAATAAATTCAAATTAGACATAAATAAAATTAATTAGCATCTAAAAACACTTCCAAGAGTGATGTCATTCCCTTCTAGGGTGACGTTGAGCCCCTAAGGTGGAACGTTGGGCTCCAGATGTTCAATGTTTAGCCTCCAAATGCCCTGGATGATGCCCACACGTGCCAGCTAGCTCACAACTGCCCTCAAAATGAAATCCCTAGCTCTGGATGATGTGCAGTGTCATGATGGTGATGTCATGGGCTCTCAAAGGTCAACATCTAGGTGGAAAATCAAAATCCCCCCATGTCTAGGTCTGCTAGGGTGCTTCAAAGGTGACGTCCTTATTTCTTCCTGGTGCAAATCTTTGATGTTTTCTTGCATTTGGATAGGGTTACAACATCCATCTTTGGAATTTCAGCCCCATGAAGGTCCAAGCTGATCATTCCCCCATGTGTAATTGTCCAGCGGGAAAGGTCCTGTATTAACAACAAGTATTCCCTCCAAGGGTTCATAAGTCACAGGGATCATAACATGTAAATCACATCCAATAATTAAATTATCCCAACATGTGCATCAAACCCCCTTTTACCCAGACAAATGTTCAAAGACGTTATGCAATCTAACAAGTCAGGTTTGGAGAAGGTCTCAAGGTGTCCTATTGGGTTAATCCTCCTTAAGTTTGGGGTGTTTCCCAGGTGAGAACCAATCCATGTCATGTAAGTGTATGAGGTGGCATGGGGTGTAGTAATAACAGGGAAATGTAAATATTACTTGTGGGTTCCTTTGTAGAGGGTGAACTGCACCTAGTCATATATGCCATTGTTTTCTAGCACGTTCATTGCCTTTTATTCTTAGCTTCATTTCTTTTAATATTTTGTTTTTAAGCTTCAAGGGAAGAGTTGAAGGACACTGTCTTGGCTTGGTGACCATAGGTGACAGCATTATCCACAAAGATTTCACGGAGATGAGAAGGTTGGATCACAATGAGACCCCCTTTCTCTTGGCTGTGCCACCAAGAGCCACTACCCCATTTTGGTGACAAGATAGATGGTAGTGTCATATTGCTACATGCCCATGGTCATAATAGGTCGGCTCGTGATGAGACCTTCTATCCACCAACTAATACCTTATGGGTTCCCTTTTCTTACTGAGAATCCTTTTATTGTTTACTCAGGAATCCCTGGGTGAAGCATCTCAAAGGTTTTTATCTTTGGATTTTAACTCTTGCCAGCTACTTTTACCCTCTAGTCCTTTAGCCCCTTATTCCCACAAGGCAAGGTACAACCCTTCCTAGTGTGGCAAATCCCAATGCCCGAACAAAGTTAGGGGAAGATGAAAGGAGTAAAGATGGAAAGTGGAAAGTATGGAGGGAACAGACAATGACCTTTCACAGACCCACCCAGTAGCAACCCATCCTAAAGGGACATCAACTTAGTAGGGCATCATGTCACCCTTCCAGGTATGAACAAGTCAAAGAGCATAATTTCTAAGAAAACATTATAAAATGAAGGATAATTAAGTGCAACATATTCAAGTGCTTCAAGAATTGGAGTGACATATACCATGATACCCAGACTCATTACCTCATGGAGCAAGACTTACTGCTACTTTAGAACCAAGATGGTGGGATGGATACTGCTGCTGTTGATAATGGACTGCACTGAATAAAAGAGGGCCCCTCCGGGGCCATGCTCAAGTCATCCGTCTCTTGGCACTCTATGTCTAGGACCTATGGGCCTCGAGACATGATCTCCTTAGTTATCCCTAGCATAGGGGATAACAAACACCAAAATTCAAGAGGAGGTCAATAATGGGATATAATATTTACTTGGTCAATTATTCTTTATTTTTGTTCCCAAGTCAATCTTAAGGGGGGATGTTGGTGATATGTTGTCTATGCTTGACTTATGGCCCCAATGGCCCTTGAATTTCATTCATTAGGAAACCTTAGTGAAAGGTTTTGGACCACATTAATGTTGGTGGGGATTGGTGATATGTTGACTATGCTTGACTTATGCCCCCAATTTCCCTTGAATTTCCTTCATTAGACACCCTTAGTGAATGGTTGTAGACCAAATTAGTTTTAGTGGGCATCCACTAACACTAATATGGTCCACAACCATTCACTAAGGATGTCTAATGAATGAAATTCAAAGGCCATTGGGGGCATAAGTCAAGCATAGACAACATAAACCTTCAAAGACTTAGAATGAACACTTACTAGGTAAATCAATGATCATCCATGAAACGCTAATCGTGAAATCATCTACAAAAATTGAAAATAATCCAATAGATCATCTCCCAAATAAGGTGCATAAGTCATCCATAGTGAAAGGGAAGTAGAGAAGAGAAGACTAGTAGTGATTCTCCACATGTTGTGTTATGGTTTGCAATGAGGTAGCACTCCATCTATATATACAAGGAAACCAACTTCTACACTTCTCTAAGAAGCCTCTAAAACATAAGAGTCCATGATACAAGGTGGATAGGTGTTAGGATGACCCCCAAAAATTCTTGTAAAACCATGATATAATGCTAAAATATGAAAACGTCCACTAAAAGTGCCACATGTGTGAGTGTAGAAGGCTAAAAGAGGGTGATGTCATCTCCTCAAGGGGTACAAAACTCCAAAAGGCATGTTTCTCTCCCAAAAGGTGTAAAGAATCATTGAAGGTCATGCCTCCTCATCAAGAAAGTCACATCCCCTCATCCACAAGGTGCCAACTCATCATCCAAAATCTGGGTCGACTCAAGCAAATATCACATCATCCTCAAACATGACGCCATCCTCTACATGTGCATATTGATGTTTTGGTAGCTGCAAGAGGTATTAACCTCCAAGTGTAACCTTTGTACTTAAAATAGAATATTCCTGAAGTAAGAGAACCATTAAACAGATGTGTGAAAACCCTAGAAGAGAAGTCGGCCCAAAGATTATAATAATAAAGTATTAAAAGGATCCAGAAAGTGAGGTCGGCCCCACATGAAAAGACACCTTGGCACTATAAATAGAGGCTATGAGCTCCTCATTTGTACACACACTCACTCAGCAGAAGGAGGGCGCAAGTCTGAGAGGGTGGTGTAGTAGTGGTCGTGGTGTAATCTCAGCCTTTCTGGTATCTCTCTTGTGTGCTTCTCTTGGTAAATGTATGCTTCTATTAGTAGAGGTACGTTCTCTTGGTATTGTATTGCTGCTATAGTAGTGGTATTTCTAGTTAGGGTTTATCTCTTGGTTCTGGTATGGACTTGCCAGAATCATTATATCTAAGAAAAGGTTATTGTGCTCGGGGGTGGAATATGTGAATGCCTATGATTGGGTGACAATGATGTGACATTATATATGGTTAAATGAGCATACCAAAATTTTAACATGGTTTCAGAGCCAGTTTCGTTCGTAACAGTCTAACCGCTGGAAGGAAGGTCCTCAGTTTCCCCCATTGTCAAGCTCATTGAGCAGTTACTGAACCCATCAAGAAGGTCGGCTAAGTAGGGTGCATATTTCCCCCTGATAAGATCTTCAAAATTCTGAAATTAACAAAAAAAAATAGGCTTTCCTCATAAAACCCTAGGTTTGCAATACTAGTTCTAGTTGCAGTGCCAATTGCATCACCAGTTACAGTACTTGTTTCCCTTGTATGTCATTCATTAAACTCCCTTAGTGAATGGTTGTGGACTGTTATCGCTCAGTTTGTAGTCTAGGTCAAGTAGCTGAAAGGTAAGGATCAAACTGGCGTAACAGGAGCTTCCCCAGCCACTGTCACCTCTATGGGGGGCTCTTTCTATTCATGGTGGCTAATCCCAAGGGAGACGTCCCTAGTAATCTGGGGTTTTGAAAGGTCTTAAGGGTTAAAAGGTCAAGATGAGTTTTCCCTTTCACAGATTACCGCCAAGAAGATAGTCAAGATGAAGGTATTCCATAGAATATGGCCCCTGTTTGCGAGACAAGGCAACAATAAAACTAAAATGTGCAACAGTGGTTAGTACTTCATACATTAACGACTATCAACATTTAATGAGCATAAATGGCAGTAATGATTGACGAAGTCAATGATTGCAAAAAATGACTAAGGCTTGTAATATTACTTCTCAATAATACTGGAAATGATATAGCATTCGATGTATAAAATCAATCCTTAAATGATCACAACACATTAAATATCATTAATATGCTCACATACAAAGGTTGCTGTGTCACTATACTTGTTAGAGGGTGACGTCAGCTTTCTTCTAGGTTAGTTTGCTAGACAATGAGGTGGACATATTGCAAAATAGGCTAATGAATTTTATCTACACATCAAAGTCTATCATTTGATGACCTAGCCGCAACTTTCTATACCAGCCAAGAGCTTAAACCAGGCATGACGTCATCATAAGTCTAGGGTTAGTGAGATGTTAGGGTTAGTTAGGGTTTTAAATTTGAGAAGTTTGAAAAGGTTGTTTTAACACAAGAATCTCAACGTTGGAGTTCTAGACTAGTGCCTTAGGGTATAATGGAGTCAAGGAGCAAGGCTAAAGTCTCGGGAGAATCTAAATTCAAGGACAAGAGAGTTAGGCTTTCTAGTGCTGCAATGGCAGGGCCACAAAGTCAAAACCCTAAGGGGAGGAGGCTCATTCTGGTGTTGCTTAAGCAAGGCCTCATGCTCCTCCCTCTTTCCTTAAAAATCCTTGGCAAAAATGACTAGCTTCAAAACATAAATCTAGGGATGAAAAGTGTTGCAAAGACAAGGCCTTTCAAACCCTAAAGGTCAAAACCCTAGGTGTAAACTCAATTAGGCCTAGGACGTCTTCCTTCTTCAACTTATATTTCAAAACTAACGAAAAAGGGGAACTAGTGTAGCAACGGCTAGGCTATATTCTCCTTAATCAAATGGGTAAACAAGTTTTCTATCATGGGGGCATGAAGCAAGGACCTACTTGTGTGCTTGCTACCTAGGGTTTCAATGATTAAGCATAATAATAACAATGTAACCATAAATGTAAGAGATTTAACCTACAACCATTCAATCAAGAAGTTT
>ML787885.1:849697-872633 GCA_009831015.1 Picea engelmannii | reverse complement strand
TTCACCATAAGGGGACCACTTTGGAGTTCATCCATTTGTACACCTTATCAATCATGATAAGACAATAATGAGTCATCTATACATTTTTCCAACAATGCATCATATACCAATGGAACCACATCGATCCATCTTCATCATGTATCCATCTTCATCTATGCATTCTCATCAAGGACAATACATATTATATTACATCAATCATCAATCAATCAATCCTTTGACATCAATCAATCAGTTGACATCAATCAATGAAACCATTGGCATCAATGACAACATGATCCAACAATATTACATCAATCATCAATCAATCAATCCTTTGACATCAATCAATCACTTGACATCAATCAATGAAACCATTGGCATCAATGAAAACATGATCCAACAATCATTCCATATATATTTAAGCTAGATTAACATAGTTTAATGGCCACTTTAATCATATCCTATCTTGAGTTTTAAAGGAGAAAAATTTATCCCCTAAAAACATAAATTTTTCTTCACATTGTTGATTGTGTGTAGATTTTCCAGCAAGCATAGCTTGTTGGTTTTTGCAGGTTTGTAGCAGGTTGAGGGGGTTAAGTTTCCCTAAAATAGACACACAACACTCCAAGACCCTTTTCTCAAAGTGGGTAACATTTCTCAACCCTTCCTTTGTCCTTTCTAGCTTCTTGTACATAGATCTAGTCATTTTGTTGATTTTTAGTAGCTCAAGAGTTTGAGAGAGGGATTGGTACGGCCTCCTCCCACGTGTGAGCCTAGATCTAGGTTCATTTTCAAGTTTTTCACTTTCTAAAATATTTTCCAAGCTAGGACGTGGGGTTAGTGAGCCTTTGGCTTGATTGCTTTCCTCACACACTCATTGGCACACCAACGGTTGACTTGTCTCCATCTTATGCCATTGGGTGATTTGTTTTGTTTTCCCTTTCCTTTTCCAAGATTTTCTAAGTTTAATAATTTCCTGCACCTTGGGAGAGAAACCCCCAAAATCGTAAGTCTAGGATTAGTAATGTGTTATTGATCTCTTATGCATTAATGGTTTAAAATCTTCTAGATCTAGATCTATCACACTCTAATCCTTAGCTTAAGCCCTTGGGGCATAATCAACTTACTTAGATCTATTTTGCATGTGATAAGCTCTTTCAAGATCTTTTTGTTGGGCATTCTTTAATCCAACACACTAAATGGTTAATGCTTAGATGGTTTAGCAAGTGATTTGTTTTTCATGTTATAATATCTTAAGGCTACTTGCCATCATACTTAAGCTAATAATTGTTGGATAAGTTGATAGTGTAGGCATACAACTAAATTTTTTTCATGCTTCTTTTCACACTTAATGCTTTGATATTAATTCTCCTAACAAACATAATATAAGTGGTGATAAGCTTGAGCTTTCTCTTTTCTCTTTTGGCAAGTTGTCCTTGCCCTTGTGCTTTAGTTTTCTTTTATAACAAGTTACTCATGTTAATGATCTAATGCAAGGTGATAAACTAAATCGTTATTGAGCTCTCTTTTAATGCTTTATATGTGTTAATGCGTTTCATTCATATGCTTAAATAACACACTTAACAAGCTCATAAAATTTTCGGTTTTGACATAAAATCACCTATTAAAGGCAACTAAAAGTCACCTAAATACTCTCTAATACACCTAAAAGTCTAACCAATTGATATATCAACTTAATAGACTTAATAGGGTACCTTAGACCACCATCTTCACCATCTAAAATGGGGATTGAGGAGGGCAACGAAAGGTGTTAGGCCGGGGACGGCCTCGTGGCATGGAGGGTCCTTTCCGTAAAAAACTCAATCTTTCGGGCTGACCTGGGAAGCTAGGGTAGGCCTCATTGCCTCACTTCTTGAGCATCCAACAACTATTTGGCAACTGGGGGAGGAGGTTTTTGGTGAAACACTTAATAAGGGTAATTAAAATATTACAATCTTAAGGAACCCTTACCTCACTAAGTAAACAAACTTTGGCTTAATCTAATACATCTTAAGGCTTAATACTTGTAACTCAATCTTCCGATCTTGTAATACAAGTAATACTTTGTGAGTAATCAACTAAGTGACTTAATCATTGTGGAATACTGGTGATTTAATTACTAGATCTTGTAAGTATCATTGTGAATGTTGATTTTGAACTCAATGTGTTGATGATGCCAATGCTTTAATCATCTTTTTATCCGACACATACACACATAACGTGGTTAGCTTGTTACATTGTATCATTGTATCTTTAGCATTCTTTATTGTAAGTATTTGTATCTAGCATTCTTGTGGATTAACTATTCTTTTATAATCTTGTAATCATATTGTAACGAAACACCCTAACATCTAGTTGAAAGCCGAACCTTAGGCACTAGTCTTAGTTGACTTAGGGAAAGGGCTTGCTTGACATACGAACTCTTGCATCTTGCATTGCTGCCTTAGCATCCTAGGATAGACCCCCCCTAACCTTAACAAATTAAAATCAACTCCTAGAATGTAAAGTCTAAACCTTATCTAGAAACTAGGGACTACCCCCCTTGGCTTCCCTAGGAGTAAGCCTAGACGGAAAAGGTTCAATACAAAGTGATAGCATGGGCTTTGAACCTAGGCATTGTGCCTCCAAGGACACACTAAGTGAGCAGGACTTGGCTCACGTTTTCAAGTGTGTATAAGGACGTAAACACTCCTCATTTGTACACATACTCACTTAGCAGAAGGAGGGCACAATTATGAGGAGTAGTAGGTGGAGCAGCTGCAATTGCAGCAGAAGGAGGTGAAATTCTGGAGAGGGTGGTGCAACAGTTGTTGTGGTGTAATCTCAGTATTTTTGGTATCTCTCTTATGTGCTTCTCTTGGTAAATGTACGCTTCTATTAGTAGAGGTACGTTCTCTTGGTATTGTGTTGTTGCTGCAACAATGGTATTTCTGGTTAGGAATTATCTCTTGGTTCTAGTAAATCAATGATCATCCATGAAACGCTAACCATGAAATCATCCAAAAAAATTGAAAAGCATCCAATAGATCACCTCCCAAATAAGGCGCATAAGTCATCCATAGTGAAAGGGAAGTAGAGAAGAGAAGACTAGTAGTGAATCTCCACAAGTTGTGTTATGGTTTGCAATGAGGTAGCACTCCATCTATATATATGAGGAAACCAAGTGCTATACTTCTCTAAGAAGCCCCTAAAACATGAGAATCCATGATACAAGGTGGATAGGTCTTAGGATGACTCCCAAAAATGCCTATAAAACCATGATATAATGCTAAAACATGAAAATGTCTGCTAAAAGGGCCACATGTGTGAATGTAGAATGCTAAAAGAGGCTAACGTCGTCTCCTCAAGGGGTACAAAAATCAAAAAGTCATGCTTCTCTCCAAAAAGGTGTAAAGAATCATCAAAGATCATGCCTCTTCCTCAATGAAGTCACATCCCCTCATCTACAAGGTGCCAACTCATCATCCAAACGCTAGGTCGACTCAAGCAAAGATCACATCATTCTCAAACATGACATCATCCTCTACATGTGCAATGTCCTAGCATCCAAGCATGACATCATCATGGAAAAGGGATCCCTAACCTCTCCAAAGAGGTGTACCATCCTCATAAAGGGAAATGTCATTTGACCAGACCCCAATGTCCTCAAAAGGGTGCAGAGACAACTATGAGAAAATCATACACTTTGCTGCCAACACTTTGTTGAGGCTTATTGAGAAGCATGTTTAGCATTTTGGTTGACTCCTTTTAAGAAATAAGAGAGGTTCAGACTTAGTGTAATATTGTGCTCGTGTGTATGTAGAAGTGAACATTTCAAGACAACTCCACTAAGAGTTCCAACTCTTAAATGGAAGTTCGGTTCATGTTCAAAAGGTACTCTTTTTTAAGCTCTTACACTAATGTTTTGTATGATTTTCACCAATAATTTGATCAAACATGACCTCTTTATATTTAGGGGAAATGTAAGACTTTGAAACCCAACAATACCAAGAGGCGGTCAATAATGGGATATAATACTTACTTGGTCAAATATCCTTTATTTGTGTTGCCAAGTCAATCTCAAGGGGGGATGTTGGTGATATGTTGTCTATGTTTGACTTATGGCCCCAAAGGCCCTTGAATTTCATTCATTAGACACCCTTAGTGAATGGTTGTGGACCACATTAATGTTAGTGGGGTCTGGTGATATGCTCTCTATGCTTGACTTATGCCCCCAATGGCCCTTGAATGTCATTCATTAGACACCCTTAGTGAATGGTTGTTGACCAAATTAGTGTTAGTGGGCGCCCACTAACACTAATGTGGTCCAAAACCATTCACAAAGGATGTCTAATGAATGACATTCAAGGGCCATTGGGGGCATAAGTCAAGCATAGACAACATAAACCATCAAAAACTTAGAAAGCACACTTACTAGGTAAATCGATGATCATCCATGAAACGCTAATGATGAAATCATCCAAAACAATTTAAAAGCATCCAATAGATCATCTCCCAAATAAGGTGCATAAGTCATCCATAGTGAAAGAGAAGTAAAGAAGAGAATACTAGTAGTGATTCTCCACAAGTTATGTTATGGTTTGCAATGAGGTAGCACTCCTTCGATATATTTGAGGAAACCAAGTTCTATACTTCTTTAAGAAGCCCCTAAAACATGTGAATCCATCATACAAGGTGCATAGATATTAGTCTGACCCCCAAAAATGCCTCTAAAACCATGATATAATGATAAAACATGAAAGCGTCCTCTAAAAGTGCGACATGTGTGAGTGTAGAAGGATAAAAGAGGGTGATGTCATCTCCTCAAGGGGTACAAAACTCTAAAAGTCATTTTTCTCTCCAAAAAAGTATAAAACATCATCATAGGTCATGCCTCGTCATCAATAAAGTCACATCCCCTCATCCACAAGGTGCCAATTTATCATCCAAAAGCTAGGTCGGCTCAAGCAAATATCACATCATCCTCAAACATGATGTCATCCTCAACTTCATAATATGGAGGGTCTATCTCGTCCAAGGGTTCCCTTTCTTATTCACCTTCTGAATCATAGAATAAGGTATCATCAAAAACCTGAAAAGGAAAGTGATTAACCTCATCTTCTTCTTCTTGTGCAGGAGGAAAATAATTTGGGATGGCTTCATCAGAGGGAGGAGCACACATCAATACTTCATCATCATGTTTAATATCTTCAGGCTCTCTCTCTTCAACTAGGTCCCTAGTTTCTTTGCTAGAAGAATGAGTAAATTCTTGTTCTTCTCCATGGGATTGGTAACCTTTATCAAGATCCTTCTTCTCAACCTCTTGTTGATCGATGTCTTGTACCCTTCTTTCCTGGAATTTACTAACAAAGGCCTGTTATTGCATAGTTTGTAGTTAGGAGAAAAGGCTATAAGGTAGAGGGCCAAACTGGCGTAACAGGAACCTATCCCACCCAATGTCACCATGATGGGATGGTTCTTTCTTTTTAGGGAGGTGAGGCCCAGGGGAGACATCCTCAGTGACCTGGGGTTTTGAAGAGGCTAAAAAGATATTTAGACAACGACAAGTTTCTCCCTTCACAGATCACCACCAAAGCAGATAGTCCGGCCTATAGCCAATAAAGACAACCAAGTAGGATCCCTGCCTGAGAACAAAGCAACAATAAACTTGATATATGCAGGCTTTGGTTAGTACTTCATATATATTAAACACTATTTGATATTCAATATGATCAATTTAAAAGTAAATGTTGACGAAGTAAATGTTTACAAAATAGCAATAGCAGTAATGTCACTTCACCAATAAATACTAGAATGATACATCATTTAATATAACAAATCACTTCTTAACTCAATTAATGCCTTCAATAACCATTCAATTGCTCAAAATACAAAATGTTGCTGCATCAATGATATAATAGCAAGGAGTGGTGTCAGCATTCAGGGTTAGTAGGGTTAGGTAGAGCTAGGGTTAGTGCAGTTAGGGTTTCAATTCAAAGGTATTAAAAGTGTTTAGATCAGGTTCTACTTCAATGTTTAAGGTCTTAGATCAGTGCCTTTAGGGTTAAATGGAGTCAATAATGAAGGACGCAGGAGTTGAAGGAGGACAACTAAGGACTGGAGGGAAGAACTCTGAAGTGCTGCTATGGCAGGGCTCAGAGATAAAACCCTAGGGGAGAGAGGCTCACTCCGGTGTTGCTATGGAAAGGCCTCCTGCTCTCTCCTCCTTCCTTAGATGGAAAAACATGCTAGCATGAAAGATAAAGTCAAGACAGGAGAGTCAAATGAGGGAGAGTGTTGCTACAACAAGGCTCTATCATCTAACTCTAGAAGAAAACGGCCCTAAGTGTAGATAACCTAGGCCTGGGATGTCTCCTCCTTCTTGAGCTCTGGAAAGTACGACTAGCATATGAAGAGGGGAAAAATGAGTGTAGCTAAGGCTAGGCTCAATCCTCTTCAGCATGAAAGAGCAGAGTGTTTCTATGGCAAGGCTCTATCTCACTTTAACAAACAAAATGGCTAGAAATCTTGACGGGGACATGAGACAAGGACCAATTATGTGTGCTTGTCACCTAGGGTTTATGCAGCAAATTTATAATAATAAATGCAAGTAATAACAATACAACCATTCAATTAAGAAGTTTTTCATAATTTCACTTACATTTCACCAAGAAACATCATAGAAAACCCTAGTTGTAACACCTTCCATCAAGAGAAATGCCAAAAAATGCCAAGAGAATATTCCTTCAACAAGTGCACCTCACTAAATCAGCCAAAACCCTAAAGTAGGGCGCACATTTCAGAACTCACCAAGTGGTGAGTGAAAGATGATGATAAAAATGAGAGTCAAAACCCTCAATATATAGTGTATCAATGACCTAATTTTACTTTTTAGGTCATAAAAAGGTCGACAAGGCCATAATACCAAAATAATATTGTTTTTACATTAAATGCTAAGTAAAACCCTAATCAAGCAAAATGTGAGATGTCAAGCCCCTCTGAGGGAGACGTTAGCTCTTTCCAGGGCCAGTGTAGCATCCAGTCGCAAAACGTTAGCCCCTCCATGGGCCTCTCCAACATGCCACATGTGCCACTGCTGCCCAGTCTGCCTCCAAAAGCGTCCATGAAACTGGATGATGTCATGGTGAAGATGGGGATGTGCTAAGCCTTCCAAGGCTAGCGTTCCACTGAAAAGGGGGCATTCCTCCTAGGTCTAGTCCTGTTGGAGTGTCTCTGGTGGAATGTCCTCTTCCTCTCAGGTGCAAAACCCCTAATCAAACTCTGTCCTATCTCTCACCCTTGATGGGGTCTCAACATCCATCTAGTGGGCTCTTCAGCCCCATGGAGGTCCGAACTGGTCATCTCCCCATGTGTATCGGTCCAAGTGGTACCTGTCTATTGGGCATGGTCCTGCACATCAAAAGCTTCACCCTCCATGGGCTCATTAGTCATAGGGATCATAGCAATGTCAATCACATCTCATCATCAATATTATTAAACATATGCATAAAACCCCTAATACATCAGTCAATAGCTCAAAGACATTATAAAAACCCACAATACAAGGTTGGAGAAAAGGTCAAGGCATCCTATTGGGCCAGTGTCCACAAGAAAAGGAAAGTTTCCAGAAAGATCTCATCCAAGCCATGTAAGTGAGGTGATGTGGCTAGGGATGTCCAAACATGTGGGTACAGTGAGGGCCAAGGATGCATAAGTGTTACCTGTGGGTGCCTTTGTAGAAGGCAAGCTGTACCTGTCATGGATGCATTTTTCCAAGCCCATTCTTGCCTTTATTCTTTTATTTGCTTTTTTTTTGTTCAAGAACGAACCAGGGGACACTGCCTTGGCATGGTGACCAAAGCTGACAACATTACCCACAAGTACTTTTACAGAGACGAGAAGGCTGGCTCATGATGAGACCCCATTTCCCTTGGCCATGCAACCAAATGTCACTTCCCTGGCGTGGTAACTAGATGGTGGCAATGTCATACTGTTAGGTACCCATGGACCTAATAGGTTGGCTCGTGATGAGACCCCCTATCCTCTGAGTAGGTCTTGTTTTGTTATTTTTCGGGTCCCTCTTGTTTCTTGCTGAGAGGATTTTTACTACCTTCTCGGGGATCCCTGGGCGAAGCATCTTGAGGTTTTATTTCTAGGATTTTGTTTTTTACCAGCTACTTTTATCTTCTGGGCCTTTAGCCCCTTCTTCCCATGAGATAAGGTGCAATCCTGTAAATAGGTCAAACCAATGCTTGGACAAGGGGAATGGGATAAATGAGAAGGAGATAAGATGAAAGAGTGGTGTTATGATGGGAGTGGACGATGGATTTTCAGAAATCCCCCCAGTGGAAAACCAAAACCTATGGGCACAGACTTGTTAGGGCACCCTGTCAATTCCCCCAAGCATGGTCAAGTGGGAAAATGTAAGATCCAAGCAGTTTTTAGAGATAAAAGGAATCAGATGCATATATTTAAAGGTTTTAATGATCAAAAGTGACACATACCATGATACCTGGACCAATTACCTCATGGAGCAAGAACCTTCTCTAATAAAGGAGCAAGCCGATGGTGATGGATGTTGTTGCTGCTGACAAGACAAAGTTGATGGAAGAAGAAAAGGATGGGCCCTCCAAGGCCATGCTCAGGTCAATCCTGCTCTTGGTACTCCATGTCTAGGACCTGTGGGCCTCGAGACATGATCTCCTAGTTATCCCTAAAAAGCGAGGATAACAAGGCCTCAAGGGAAACTAATCTTTCCAGACTAAGAGTATCTAGGGTATCTTTGGGGTCATCAAGTTCAATTCCTAGAGTAAAGAGGTGTTCTCCCTTGAATAAGGAGATATTTGCCTCAATTTGTATAGCCATGTGATAAGATTCTTGGATTGTTCTTGGCCCTTTTTTACTGAGGAGAAACCCTAAATGCACTAAGAGTGCATTGGTGTAGAGGTAAGCGAGGTACTTGTCTTCAAGACAATGGATTCTAGGAAGTTGTTGTAGCAAGTTCTCGAACCTAGTATGGAATTCCTTTATATTCTCATTCTTAGTTTTTTTCATGTACTCGAGTGTTTTTATTAGCATGTGCATATCTTCTAATTTAATGCCCCATTTCTCGAGAAAGGTTTTTTTCTAACTGGTCCATAGATGTGATGCTAGCATTAGGGAGATCATCATACCATTTCCTAGTATTTCCATGAAGAGTGCAATAGAAAATCTTCATTGCCAAATATCCAACATCATCACTGATAGGGTGGATTTGAAAGAAAGCCCAAAAATTATCCATGTGATCTTCGGCCCTAACCCCATCATTACTAGTGAATCTAGGGAGCCAATTTTCATACCTTGGAGGAATTTGTCGAGGGTAACTTGAAATTTCACTCATATCTAAGGGTTTAAAATTACCTGGGTCCCATTGAGAAGCCATGGTTGGCTTTGTCATTAGTGGAGTCGCCAGATAATCCTCATAGATATCATCCAAGGGAAAAGAGGGAATCACCCTCAGTGGAGTCGCCAGGTAAGCTTTGTGAAGTAAAGGCTTTGGATAAAGGATTACCGAAAAAGTGTTGTTCGAGGAAAACTGACTCGATGTTCCCCGACAACAATGCCAAAAATGTTATCACACAATCTGTACTTGCCCAAATCCCAAAGAAAGTGGGATGAGATTGGTGTAACAAGGGGGTGACCTATCACTATCACCTTAATTGGAAACCCCTTTTTGTTTATGAGTATATCAACATTACCAAAGGGAAGACGTCCCCAATGACCTAAAGGGATGATGAAACTAAGGCAAGGATGCAAGAATACCCCCCTCTCACATGTAACTCGAGTCAAAAGGTTCTTTAGGTCTTTAAGAGATGAAGCAATAGTAAAGATGAAGTGTACCTGCCCATAACAATACAACAAAGGAAAATATGGCAACTTTCAAGTAACAAATGATGTTAGTTCTTCATAAGACCATGAACCTTTGAAATATAAGCTAGCTGATATAAAATTGTAGTAATACGAGAGTTTACAACAACAATAAGTATTTTGTATCAGCTGCAAGAAATATGCCGTAGAATTGCTTGAAAAGAAAATAAAAAGTTAGCTTTTAATAGGCAAAATGATAATCAATCGTCACATGCAATTTATGAGGTGTCTAACTAGCATTAAAGGTCAGTTTTGCAGAAAAATTGCTGCAGCTAGATGGATGTAGCAATATTTTGTAACAACCACAAATATATTAGTGATCTAGGCTAAGTTAGGGTTAGTTATAGTTAGTAAAAGCTTAGGAGAAGAGTGTTTGAGTGTTTGATCAATCCTTCAATAAGAGAGAGGCTAGAACTAGTGCCTTCTAGGGCTTATGGAGTCAAGTGGAGTCTTCTTCTATGGCTGCAAATCAATTTTGATAGTGCACAAAAGTCTAAGAGGGAGAATGCGTAGGAGAAGTAGTAACTTAAGTCCCCCTATGCATTTTCCTAAAGAAACAAGATACTAGGGTGTAGGAAATTCTAGGCCCTAACACCTTGCTCTCCTTAGACTTCTTATGGGAAAAAATTAGGCAAATATAACTAGGTCAAAACCTTAGAGTGCTATCAAATTAGGGCTCTAGGGTTTTACTAGTTACTAGATCAAATCAATGAAAAACTTTGACAAATAGAAAGTAAGAAAGTAACAATTTAAGTTTCTTACTTCAAGCATTAAGTATACCATGCAATCTCATAATCTATGAGCAAATAAAACCATACATAAACTATCCAATAAATGACAAAGAATGCAGATTTTACCTACTTGCACCAAGAATAATCATGAAAATACCATGCAAGATCACCATAAAAGCTTCCAAGATTGATCCACTTGCAAACAATCAGCCTTATACAAGAGTGTGCCTCACAATTTTAGCCACTAGCCCTAACTAGGGTGAAAATTTCAGACCTCTCCTCTTGTGTGAGGAGTTGTGATGAAAAAATGAATGTACTTTTTGTTTATTTATACAAAACTGGTGACCTTTTATTAATTTTAGGTCAAATAAAGGCCGAGTTGGCCAATTCACAAATAAATTCAAATTAGACATAAATAAAATTAATTTGCATCTAAAAACACTTCCAAGGGTGACATCATGCCCTTATAGCGTGACGTTGAGCCCCTAAGTTGGAATGTTGGGCTCTAGATGTTGAATGTTTGGCCTCCAAATGCCCTGGATGATGCCCACACATGCTAGCTAGCTCAGAAATTCCCTCAAAATGAAAACCCTAGCTCTGGATTACGTGCAGGGTCATGATGGTGACGTCATGGGATCTCAAAGGTAAACATCTAGGTGGAAAATCAAAATCCCCCTGGGTCTAGGTATTTCAGGGTGCCTCCAAGGTAAGGTCCTTCTTTCTTCCTGGTGAAAATATTTGATGTATTATTGCCTTTGGATAGGGTTACAACATCCATATGTGGAATTTCATTGCCATGAAGGTCCGAGTTGATCATTCCCCCATGTGTATTTGTCCAGCAGGAAAGGTCCTGCAGTAACAACAAGTATGCTCTCCAGGGGTTTATAAGTCACAGGGATCATAACATGTAAATCACATCCAATAATTAAATTATCCAAACATGTACATCAAACCCCCTTTTACCCAGACAAATGCTCAAAGAGGTTATGCAATCTAACAAGTCAGGTTTGGAGAAGGTCTCAGGGTGTCCTATTGGGTTAATCCTCCTTATTTTTGGGGTGTTTCCCAGGTGAGAACCAATCCAGGTCATGTAAGTGTATGAGGTGGCATGGGGTGCAGTGATAACAAGGAAATGTAAATCTTACTTGTGGGTTCCTTTGTAGAGGGAGAGCTACACCTTGTCATAGATGCCATTGTTTCCTATCCCATTCATTGCCTTTTATTCTTAGCTTCATTGTTTTTATGCTTCAAGGGAAGAGTTGAAGGACACTGTCTTGGCTTCGTGACCATAGGTGACAACGTTATCCACAAACATTTCATGAAGATGAGAAGGCTGGCTCGTGATGAGACCCCCTTTCTCTTGGCTATGCCACCTGTTATCACACAGTTTGTAGCAAAGGTAAAAATCTTAAGGTTTGAAGGTCAAATTAGTGTAACAGGAACCAACCCCACCCAATGTCACCACAATGGGATGGTTCTTTCTATTCAGGGTGGTAAGGCCCAGGGGAGACGTCCCCGATGACCTGGGGTTTTGAGAAGGAAAAGGATTACATGATAAAGCAGTTATTCCCCCCTCACAAGTCACCACTGAGTAGATAGTCCGACCAAATGCCAATAATAAAGTAAAACCCCCCAAAGAGATACACCTGCCTGAGACAAAGCAACGATGAACTGAGATACACCTGCCTGAGACAAAGCAACAATGAACTGATATGTGCAAGCTAGCTCAATGAATTAGTACTTCATATAAATCAATGACTATCTGATAAATATATAAGCAATTTGACAGTAAATATTGACGAAGTCAATGTTTATAAAATAACAATGAAAATTATATCACTTCTTCAATAAATGCTGGAATAATGTGGAATTCAATGCAACAAATCAATACTTTATTCAGTTAATGCCTTCAACACCATTTAATTGCTTATAAAGAAAACACTTAGATGCACAAAGGTGTTAATATCAAGAGATGACGGAAGAAATTCAGTTAATAGGGTTAGTTTATAAGCTAGGGTTAGTGTAGTTAGGGTTTCATTCAAGAGTTTGAGAGTAGTTTTGATCAGGTTCACTTCAACGGATGAGATCTTAGAATTAATGCCTTAGGGTTAAATGGAGTCAAAAGTGAAGGATGCAAGAGATGAAGGATCAAAGAATATAATGAGGCTAAGGACTAGAGGATTAAGCCTTGAGGTGTTGCTAGAGAAAGGCCTCAAGGACACAAACCCTAGGGGAGAGAGGCTCACCTTGGTGTAGATGAACTAGGCCTCGATTCTCTCTCCTCCTTCCTTAACTCACTGGCAATTACAGCGAGCTGAAGATGAAGCATAAAACCAAGACAAGAGGGTTTGATGAAGCAGAGTGTTGCTACAACAAGGATCTATCAACAAACCCTAGAAAAATTGGCCCCAAGTGTAGAAAACCTAGGCTTAAGGCTTCTCCTTCTTCTCAGCTTAAAGATAGTATGACTAGCAAAAGGGAAGAGAGTATGAGAGTGTAGCTACGACTAGGCTCTCTCCTTCTTCTAAAATGGCTGAAAAATCTCTCTCAATGGGGACATGAGACAAGGACCTACTTGTGTCCTTGTCACCTAGGGTTTATTCAACAAAAATATAAATATACGTAAGAAATGAAACTACAACCATTCATTCAAGAATTTTTGCAGAAAAATACGTACATATCACCAAGAAATAACATTGCAAACCCTAGTTGTAACACCTTCCATTAAGAGAAATGCGAAAACATGCCAAACGTAGTCCTCCTTCAACAAGTGCGCATCACTAGATCAGCCAATAACCCAAGAGAGGGCGCAAATTTCAGACCTCCTTATGGAGTGAGTAAGTTGTGATGAAAAAATGAAGGTAAAAATCCCTCATTTATACAGTACCATGACCTAATTTTACATTTTAGGTCATGTAAAATGTCGACAAGGCCAAAATATCAAAATCATACTGTTTTAAATTAAAACCCTAATTGAGATAAAAAGAGATAAAAATCCCCTCTAAGGGAGACGTTAGCCCTTTTTAGGGCAAATGAAGCATCCTGGAGCAAAACGTTAGCCCTCCTTGGGCTTCTCCAACCTGCCACACGTGCCACTGCTGCTCAGTCTGCCTCCCAAGATGTCTAATAGGCTGGATGAGGTCATGGTCATCAAGGGTGACGTCCCAGGCCTTCCAAGGCCAACGTTTCACTGAAAAGGGATCAACCCGTCTAGGTCAAGCTGTGCCAGGGTGCCTCTGGTGGAACGTTCTCTTCTTCTCTGGTGCAAAGCCCCTGATCCATCTCTATCTTGTCTCTTCCCCCTGATGGGGTCTCAACATCCACCTGGTGGGTTCTTCAACCCCATGAAGGTCCGAACTGATCATCTCCCCATGTGTACCGGTCCAAATGGTACCTATCCATCGGGCAAGGTCCTGCACATCAAAAGCTATGCCCTCCATGGGCTCATCAATTACAGGAATCATAGCAATGTCAATCACATTTCATCATCAATATTATTAAACATATGCATAAAATCCCTAGTACACCAGTCAGCAGCTCAAAGATGTTACACAAGCCTACAATACAAGTCTGGAGAAAAGGACAAAACGTCCTATTGAGCTAGTGCCCACTGGAAAAGGAAAGTTCCTGGAGGGGATCTCATCCAAGCCATGTAAATGGATGACATGGTTAGGGGATGTCAAAGCATCTGGGTGCAATAAGGGCTAAGGATGCAAGAAGTTTTACCTGTGGGTGCCTTTGTTAGAAGGCGAGTTGTTCCTGTCATGGATGCATTTTTTCAAACCCATTCTTGCCTTTTATTCTTATTCTTTTTGTTTTTTTTTATCTTTCATTGCTTTTTTGTTTTTTTGTTCAAGAGATAATCAGGGGACACTGTCCTGGCATGGTGACCAGTGGGGACAGTGTTACCCACAAGTACTTTCACAGAGATGAGAAGGTTGGCTCGTGATGAGATCCCCTTTCCCTTGGCCATGCAACCAAGGGTCACTTCCCTGGCGTGGTAACCAGCTGGTGGCAATGTCATACTTCTAGGTACCCATGGACATAATAGGTTGGCTCGTGATGAGACCCCCTATCCTCTAGTTAGGTCTTGTTTTATTATTTTTTTAGGGTCCCTCTTGTTTCTTGCTAAGAATTTTTTTATTGCTTTCTAGGGGATCCCTAGGCAAAGAATATCGAGGTTTTATTCTTAGGCTTTTATCTTTTACCAGCTTGCTTTTATCTTCTGGGCCTTTAGCCCCTTCTACCCACTAGATAAGATGCAATCCTGAAAATAGGTCAACCCAGTGCCCGGACAAGTGGAATGGGATAGGTGAGTGGGAAACAAGATGGAAAAGTGATGTTGTGAAGGGAGCGGACGATGGCTTCTCAAAAATCCCCCCCAGTGGAAAACCAAAACCTACTGGCACAGGCTTACTAGGGCACCCTGTCAAACCCCCAGACATGGTCAAGTGGGCAAGTGTAAGATCCAAGCAGTTGTTAGAAATAAATGAGTCAGATGCACATATTCAAAGGGTTTGATGATCAAAGTGACACATACCATGATACCTGGACTAATTACCTCATGGAGCAAGAACCATCTCTTCCATAGGACCAAGCCGATGGTGATGGATGCTGTTGCTGCTGACAAATGAAGATGCTGGAAAAATAAAAGGTGGGCCCTCCAGGGCCATGCTAAAGTCAATCTTGCTCTCGGTACTCCATGTATAGGACTTGTGGGCCTTAAGACATGATCTCCTAGTTATCCCTCAAAGTGGGGGATAACATCTGGCTCCAACTCAGGGACATGTGCTCACCGTAGAGAGCATGAGAACCTCAACATCTCTAGCAAAACCTGTTGTCTTGCTTAATCTCAAATGAAGTATCAATAACAAAATTGGGGTGGCAATGACACCCCATAATACATATATATATATAAACTGAAATAAAACAATCAATAAAGGTGATATGAAAGCAAACTAACATGCAAATGCAAATGATATAATACACAAATGAAAAATGCCTACTTACATGTACTTACCGGTGAAGTCAGGTTCTCCCACCTTGGTGGGGTTTGAGGAGGTGACCGTTGATAGGTAATGGGCTCCTTCTTCCTTCCAAAGTGGACAAATAATAGGACTCATCAACTGATTCTCATCCAACTTTGAAAGGTCTAAGCCATGACTGAGTACTTCCTTTGACGTTGGTTGGCTCTCCTTTCTGGGTCCAACTTTGAAAGGTCCAACTACATCTCCTTCCTTGTACTTCCTGATCTTATATTTGGTTGTCCCCTAGAGAACCCTGGTGTATTGCGCAGAGGGAGAAGGGTGGGCTTCTGTTGTAAATACCTCCTGTTGGGATGGATGAATCTGTACATCATCTTCTAGTTTCTTTAGTATCTTCACAGTCCTAGTTTCCTTGTCTTTAAATTCATCTAGGAGTTGCTGGTACTCTTCCCTTTTGTGCCATTTAATTTTATCAAAGTCCTCTTTTGTGGAGAAAGGCATATCTTCAGGAGAAAACTTATGAAGAATTTGTATGATTTCATCATGTGCCTTGTCACTTTTGACTAGGTGATTAGCTTCTTGCACATGGGTTTCAGTTACTGGCTCATTCAGGAGATGACCTATTATTCCATCTTTCAAAGGTAATTCTACAAAAGAACGGTCCATCTCAAGGGTACCGCCCAACATTGATGCAAATTTCCTAGACAACAATATTCCCCAAACATTTGGGACATCAACTATCATGATGTCAATGTGGATCACTTTCTCGGGGAACTCTTTAAGGCAAATTTCCACATTTTCAACTACTCCATGTGTGGGTATGGCTTTAGATTTGAAGCCACACACATTCCTGTACGGACGTGTGACTTTCAACCCTAGATGTTGCATGACTTTAAAAGGCATTATGTTGGTACCTGCCCCTATATCCAACATGCAGTTGTTGAGGCTTTTGTTGTTCATTACCAAAGTCATGAAGAAGGGGGGGTTTTCACCATATTGGACCCCGAAGTGATCATCTTGTAACATGATAGGGGGGTCCATGGGTCCATCTAATGCTTGAAAGAAATTGTCAAAACGCTCTTTGACAGATGGCACCTTAATGACTTCTCTTAGGGGAATGGTTACATGCATCTTGGATAATGCCCCTTCAAAGTCAAAGTTTAAGTCAACCCTTTCAGTCTTGGATGTTTTAAGAAGGAGCACATCCAAAGATGGGGGTTTTGTGTGTTCAGCGGTAGGTTGGCTTAGTTTCTTTCTTCTATACACCTAGAACTCTTGCTTCTTCAATTTTTCTTTTGATTCCTGGTCTAGGTTGTTTATTACCTCCATTCTAGCTTTCATGGCCTCTTGATGTTCTTCAGTCGAGATATTTATCTGAGGGCCTTCGATGAGATGGCCCATATTGTTCACCTGTTGATGGCCATTATCATTGTAAGGACACCACCAACAACCACTACCCCGTTTTGGTGACTAGATAGATGGTAGTGTCATACCGCTACATGCCCATGGTTATAATAGGTCGATTCATGATGAGACCTCCTCTCCACCAACTAATACCTTGAGTGTTTATTTATCTTATAGGTTCCCTTTTCTTACTGAGAATCTTTTTATTGCTTACTCGGGAATCCCTGGGAGAAGCATCTCAAAGGTTTTCATCTTTAGGTTTTAACTCTTTCCAACTACTTTTACCCTCTCGGCCTTTAGCCCCTTCTTCCCACAAGGCAAGGTACAACCCTTCCTAGTGTAACAAATCCCAATGCCTGAACATAGTTAGGGGAATATGAAAGGAGTAAATATGGAAAGTGGTAAGTATGGAGGGAACATACAATGACCTTTCACAGACCCACCCAGTAGAAACCCATCCTAAAGGGACATCAACTTACTAGGGAACCATGTCACCCTTCTAGGTATGAACAAGTCAAAGAGCATAATTTCCAAGAAAATGTTATGAAATGAAGGAGAATTAAGTGCAACATATTCAAGTGCTTCAAGAATTGGAGTGACACATACCATGATACCTAGACTCATTACCTCATGGAGCAAGATTTACTGCTACTTTAGAACCGAGCTGGTGGGATGGATATTGTTGTTGTTGATAATGGACTGCACTGTAGAAGCCCCTAAAACATAAGATTCCATGATACAAGGTGGATAGGTGTTATGTTGACCCCCAAAAATGCCCGTAAAACCATGATATAGTGCTAAAACATGAAAACGTCCACTAAAAGTGCCACATGTGTGAGCATAGAAGGCTAAAAGAGGGTGATGTCTTCTCCTAAAGGGGTACAAAACTCCAAAAGTCATGTTTCTCTCCCAAAAGGTGTAAAGCGTCATCAAAGGCCATGCCTCCTCATCAAGAAAGTCACATCCCCTCATCCACAAGGTGCCAACTCCTAATCCAAAAGCTAGGTCATCTCAAGCAAAGATCACATCATCCTCAAACATGACACCATCCTCTACATGTGCATGTTTATGTTTTGGTAGCTGCAGAAGGTATTAACCTCCAAGTGTAACCTTTGTACTTAGAATAGAATGATGTGAAAACCATTAAAAAGAACCATTAAATAGATGTGTGAAAACCCTAAAAGAGAACCATTAAACAGATGTGTGAAAACCCTAAAAGAGAAGTCGATCCAAAGAGAATGATAATAAAGTATTAAAAGGATCCAGAAAGTGAGGTCGGCCCTACATGAAAAGACACCTTGGAAAACTAGTATAAAGAGAGGCTAGGAGCTCCTCATTTGTACACACACTGAGGAGTAGTAGCTACAACAATTGCAGTTCCAAAAGAAGGAGGTGGAAGTCTGGAGAGGGTGGTGCAACAGTTGTCGTGGTGTAATCTCAACCTTTCTCGTATCTCTCTTGTTAAATGTACGCTTATATTAGTAGAGGTATGTTCTGTTGGTATTGTGTTGTTGCTGCAACAATTTCATTTCTAGTTAGGGTTTATCTCTTGGTTCTGGTATGGACTTCGACACGTCACTACGGGGGATGGCCTTTTGGAAATATAAAAAAGAGATAACTCACAAATCCATGAAGCATTAAAATGATGAAATATTAAATATTAATTAATTAAGTTAATCTTGGTCAAAATATAATTAACGACTTCGCGTTTCAGAGTTCAGACGTTTACCCTTCATCATATCCTAAAATCTTCGAAGTCGAAGTTTCTGAAGCACTGGAACTTAAATAGGATTAATTAAAAATTAAAAGTGATTATCAGATAATTAATCATTTCGCAGTTTTGGGTTACGGGGATTTCTTCTCGATCTATATTTAAAAACCCCGAAGTCTGAATACCCGAAGCACTTGAAGTTAAACGCGATTAATTAATATTTTAAGAGGGATTATCTTGTAATTAACCTTTCGCGGATTCGCGATTCGGGAAATTTCAAATCTATTTCATCCAAAATTCTCGAACACGAACCACCAGTATTAATGGCATTTATCACAAATCAATGGTAATGATTTTTGAGCATAGATTGTGGATCGCCAGGTATACTTTCCCATTAAGGTTAATAAATTTTCCGTTAGTAAAGGTATACTCAAATCAATGCACCTGATGTGAATAAAAATGCTTGATTTTGAATTCCATTTTCATCTTTGCAGAATAGTAAGTTTATCCAACTGAGAAGCTCATGCATTCCCCTGCAACAGGTAACCCCGTTCCAATTTTATCGATATCATTCCCCCAATGGATAGCCAAAACCTACAGACATAGGCTTACTAGGGCATCCTGTCAATCCCCCCAAACATGGTCAAGTGGGCAAGTGTAAGATCCAAGCAGTTGTTAGAAATAAAGGGAATCATATGCATACATTCAATGGTTTTGATGGTCAAAGTGACACATACCATGATACTTGGACTAATTATCTCATGGAGCAAGAACCATCTCTGACACAGGACCAAGCCAATGGTGGTGGATCCTGCTGCCGCTGACAAGATAACGATGCTGGAAAAAAAAAAGGTGGGCCCTCCATGGCCATGCTAAAATCAATCCTGCTCTTGGTACTCCATGTCTAGGACCTATGGGCCTCGAGACATGATCTCCTAGTTATCCTTGAAAGTGGGGGATAACATTTGGCTCCAACTCGGGGACATGTGCTCACCGTAGAGCAGATGAGAACCTCAACATCTCTAACATAACCTGCTGACCTGCTTGATCTCAATAGAAGCATCAGTAACAAAATTGGGGTGCTAATGCCACCCCAGCATATATAAATGTATATAAGTTGAAATAAAAATAATCAATAAGTATGAATTTGAAATCCAACTACTTACCTGCACTTACTTGTCGGCTGGATGTTGAGTGTATTCAAACAACCAGTGAAGCCAATCTAGCAATGTCCCATGATACCTACCTTTGTGCTTCATCATAAACCAAAATAGTGATAAGTCAAGCACAAAAATGTCATGGGTTAGAATATATATCGTATCATCGAAGATCACAAAGTCTAACTCATGGAGGCGGGTGGGAGGGATAAAACCATGCCAAGTCAACTTGAAAGAAAAGTACTCAATCCACTTCAGAAAAGGGTCATGAAAAGTCCAAGGTTTAGAGAAATGACTCAAAAGGTCCGCAAATTGGATACCTAGGACATCCTCACGCTCTGAAGTCAAGGAAGGGATCGACACAGATCTACCAGGAGACTGGAAAACTGTTAAGGGAAAGTTGAAAAACTGAGATAACAGACTCAAACTTGTAGTATCCAACCAACCCTTGGACTCTAGGGTTTTCCTAAGAGGAAACTCAATATAAAATATATACTTCCCAACTACACCTTTAATGGAAAATCAAGGTAAAGTAATAATAGGTGGTTGGAGTGAAACGTCATGAGAATTGTTCTTTAGGCAAACAATGTTCTTACTTGTATCAAAATCCGAGCACAGTGGTGATTGATAATCATTTTCATAGGATAAATCTAAGTGCTCAGAATCATCAAAGACCTCAAGGTAAGACCGAAAATTGTCAGGAAAATATGGTACTTGGTCAACCTTGGGTGTTTGGGGAGCATTGACAAAAATCTCATCTCCTTGTTGCCACTGGTCAAGAGTAACTTGCTGTGATAATTGCAAAGGCAACACTTGGAGATGACTCTCTATGTCATAGATGGGATCCATATCATAACCGACTGCATCCCACCTACGTCTCCCAACATGTATGAACTCATCAATGTTATCATCTATGCCATTATTGGTATCATAATATGCAGGATTTGAAGCATTCTTGCTTGTCTGTTCCTCATCTTCCTTATCACAAAGTAGAGCATCATAAAAAAATAGGAGAGGAGGGCAACTTACTGTTTCTTCTTGTGTAGGATATTTGAGGACTTCAATGTTTTTAGCATGTGTTATGTTCTCATCCTTAGGAATCACCCCTTCATCTTCAATTCTACAACAAGGAACTTTGCTCAAGGTTTCCATTTCTCCTTCATTTTCTGAAACAAGGAACAAGGTGTCATCGAAATCCTGAAAAGGAAAATGACTAACCTCATTTTCCTTTTGTTGTGAAGGAGAAAAGGTCTCTTGGATGGGCTCATCAGAAGGGGGAGCACAAGTTGGTACTTCATCATCTTGTTTAGGTTCTAGCTCCTCAATCATGTCTTCATTCTGCTGGTCAAAAACTTGTTCCCTTCTTTCTTGTGGATCATCAGTATAGGTTTCAAGGGAAACTAGTTTTATCAAGCTGAGAGTGTCCATAGTACGGTCATTGATTTTGGACAAGGAGAGATTTGCCTCGATTCCAATGGCCATGTTGTGAGCTTTTGTAAGTGTTTTTGGACCCTTTTTATTTAGGAGGAAGCTTAAATGCCCTAGAATTCCATTGGTATAGAGATACACGAGGTACTTGCCTTCAGGACGATGGCTTTCAGGAATCTGGTATAGAAACCTCTGAAACCTAAACCCGAAAACTCTGATGGTCTCATCCTCTGTTTGTTTTATGCATTCAAGTCCTTTCAATAATGATTGGATATCTTCCAATTTCAAAACCCACCTTGCAAGAAAGATTTCTTCAAATTTGTCTATAGATGTGATGCTGGCAGCTGGAAGATTATCATACCATCTTCTAGCCTCTCCATGCAGAGTGGCAGAGAAGAGTTTCATTACCAAGTCTTCAGATTCATCACTGACAGGGAGGTGCTGAAAGAAAGCCCATAAATTGCTCATGTGATAATCGAGACTTTCTCCATAGATGCCAACGAATCTAGGGAGCCACTTTTTATACCAGGGGGGCATTTGTCTAGGACATCCCGAGATTTTACTCATGTATAAAGGTTTGTAGTTCCCTGGATTCCATTGTGAAGTCATAGTTGTCTTCGTCATTAGTGGAGTCGCCAGATAGTTTTCTTGAAACTATCAAAATATAAGGGAAAACACCCAAAGTGGAGTCGCCAGGTAAGCTTGTAAGATAAGGTTTCTGAGGCAAGGCTTATTGAAAAAGTGTCGTTTTGAGGAGAATTGAGTCAGTGTTCCCCGACAATGGCACCAAAATGTTATCGCACAGTTTGTAGCAAGGATTAAAGCTTGAGGTTTGAAGGTCAAACTGGTGTAACATGAACCAATCCCACCCAATGTCATCACAATGGGATGGTTCTTTCTCTTTAGGGAGGTGAGGGCCAGGGGAGACGTCCCCGGTGACCTGGGGTTTTGAGAAGAAAAGAGGATAATAAGACAAGGATAAATTTCCCCCTCACAAGTCACCACCGAGCAGATAGTCCTGGCTAAACAACCAATAATAAAGTAAACCCCCCAAAGATATACCTGCCTGAGACAAAGCAACAACAAATGATATATGCAAGCTAGTTCAATGGGTTAGTACTTCATATAAATATATGACCATCTGATAAACATATAACCAATTTGACAATAAATATTGACGAAGTCAATGTTTATAAATAACAATGAAAATTATGTCACTTCACCAATAAATAATGGAACAATATGGCATTCAATGTAACCAATCAACACTTCATTCAATAAATGCCTTAAATCATCATTCAATTGCTTATAACGAAAACGTTTAGCTGCACCAATGATATAATAGCCAAGGATGACGACAACAATAGGTTAGTTAGATTAGTTCTTAGGCTAGGGTTAGTAGTTAGGGTTTGATTCAAAGAGTTTGAGAGGAGTTTGTGATAAAGGTCACTTCAACGCATGAGGTCTCTTTAGATCAGCGCCTTAGGGTTAATGGAGTCAAATAGTGGAAGACTGCAAGATACCAGATATATAAAATATGCAGAACAGGAACGAAATGCTAGAAATAACAGAATAACAGTAGAATATCCAGCATAATCTTCACAATACACAGAAATGATATACGAAATAGCAACAGAAATAGCACTTGAACAGAAA
>ML787885.1:823368-833738 GCA_009831015.1 Picea engelmannii | reverse complement strand
TATATATATATATATATATATATATATATATATATATATATATATATATATATATATATATATATATATATATATATATATATATATATATATATATATATATATATAATGCGGAAAAAGCAGGAAATACAATAATAACTAGAAGTAGATATAATAATCGTGAGTTAGATCTCATGGATCGTCATTAGAATACAAATCAATTGATAAGAAATACCCGTGATCAGAAGAATGAATGTTGGTCTGCACATGCACTAATAGATCGACAAAAAGCAGTCTCGCAGCTCATGGCAACTGTTGTAGTATCCAGAAAAATCGCTATGATGGCAATACCTGTCGGAATGAGTTGGAAACTATTTCAAAAGATGCGCCCTGGCCTCTAGGCTGATCCTGATGACTGTCAGATTGAAGATCCGACCTCTAAAGCTCCAGACGTCACTCCCTATGGGTTTACGCACCTCTTGGGCTCAATGAGTGCGCCCTAGTGATTCCATCGACAAAATTTGATGATGTATAACTCAAAATGATCATCCTGGCCTTCACTGTAATGGATCGGAAGGGATTCCTTAGATCTGCTCCGGAATGTCCCTTGGAACCCCAAATGTACTTCCTCAAGAGTTGCACCCTAAATGACTATTTTTTTCTTTTCGGAAGATTCCACTGTCGAAAACTGACGACATGTGGTTTAATAGCTGTGCCTTGTCTAGATGTAATGATCCCAAGCCAATTTTTTGCTTGAAACCACTAACTACTACTGATGTATTTATTAATTATTTGGTATGCAGGTAGCCATTGATATTTTGACCTCAGGGTTTATTTCAGTTATCCAGTCATAGTTCATACAAGATCTACTCAATACATGCAAGATCACAACAATACTCAAGATGTGGAAAACACAAGCATAGATCTGACCTTTATTATGAAAAATCATGAACCTGATACAATATAGAGCAGATCTGGAATGGTCCTCAGATGGATCCAATAGATAGATGATATGAGCTGCTACAAAATGCTCCTGACAATACAAAATAAGCTTCCAAAGGCTTAATACAATGTGAATACCCAAGGTGCCAACAACAAGTGAACGTCCCACCCCCTTGGGCTGCTGGTACATCCTACTGGTACGTCCTACTGGATGATAAGAGGCCAATATTTCGGCCCAGCTAAAGGAGATGTCCAAACCGCGCCAAACTCCACCAGAATGTAGATCAGGGCTAGGGAAACCCCTCCCGGAAGTCTGAAGCTCAAATACTCAATCCTCCTTCTCCAATGGCTGAAACCGTAATACAATCTGCGCCCTCCTGAAGCCTTGAATAGCTCATTAATTCGTTCTGTATGAGGAACACCTCCAAAACCTTTGAAACTCTCTAGGATGATAGATTGGGCTGTGATAACCCCTTTAGGAGAAGTTTCAGGTTCAGATCCTAGGTAGAACTCCCTAGATCTGATAAATACTGAATCACAAGACGTCCTCCTTGCCTCAAGTCCGTCCCAATATGTAGCTAAAGATCTGATGGTAATAACTCTTCAAGAAAGCCTCCAAAATGTTGGTTAAGGACCTGCAAACAAAACCCAAGTGCCGGAATACCCCAAGGCTCTCCCAATTGGCTGGATCGAACTCTTGTTCAAGATATGCTGTGCCCCTGCTGGAAATCCCTGAACAGTATGGCCCTGCTGCTCTCTTGAATCGATAGATGAATCTGTGATGTGTAGAATGGTGTGGGTGGAGTATTTCATCCCCAAGACCAAGCTTGGAACAAGGTGAGTGGGTCTTTCACCACTGATTTGTTCACAAGGGTTTGTAACAACAAAACCCTCAAACTGTATTCTCAAGAGCATCAACAAGAAAATACCAAAATCCAGAATGCCTCATAGATGCACCCTAGCCTTTCCTTTATACTTTTCTTCTATTTCTCTGTTGAGTTAGGTTAACCCTAGGGTTAACTCCTAACTTAACCTCCAATGCTTCTATTTCTCCATTGAGTTATCTTTTAACTCTTTTACACCTTTTTATCAAGTCAACTTAAGAATATAACCTTAGCTTGGTTGACCCTTCCCCTCAGTGTGAGACTATGGCCTAGTGGGGACACCTAGACCACTAAGTCTTCCAAACCTCTTCATCAAGAGGTGGGGGACATTATAGTCTCCCTTGCTTGAAATTGCTTGTCCTCAAGCAATTCCAAACCTGTCTCCCGTACCATCTGTTCATTCTCCCACGTGGCATCCTCAATGGGTAGATCTTTCCACCTGATCAAATACCCCTTGATGCTTCTCTTCCTAAGCCTCTTCTCTCGAACCTCCAATATCTCTTCTAGAATCAACACAAGCTGTCCTTCTTCGTCCATGGGAGGTAGTGTCTCAATGGGTGATGTGTTGGACGATGGCCTTCTTCAGGCAGGATACATGGAAGACGTTGTGTATTCGGCTGCCCTGTGGAAGCTCCAGCTCATAAGCTACGACCCCTATGCTTCTGCTGATCTTGTAGGGCCCAAAGAAGCGTGGCTGTAGCTTTTCTACTCCACTTCTTTTTATAGAAGCCTGTGTGTAGGGTTGGATTCTTAGATAGACTAAGTCACCAACCTCAAAAGTACGCTCCACTCTGTGCTTGTTTGCTTGGACCTTCTGCTGGTTCTGTGCTCTCTGTAGATGATCCTTCAACTCTCGGAGGATGTCTTGGCTCTGTTGTACCCAATCCTGTACCATTGGTGCCCAACTGTCCCCAAAGGCAATCTCCACAAAGGAGATTGGATCATAGCCGTATAAGGCTCTGAATGGTGTCATGCCTATGGATACATGATGGGTGGTGTTGTAGCAGTATTCTCCCAAGTGCAACCATCTGACCCACACTTTCTGTTGTCTTGCTACGTAATTCCTAAGGTAGCCTTCCACCCAATTGTTGGCTATTTCGGTCTGACCATCCATCTAAGGGTGATAGCTGGTACTAGGGGTCAAGGTCGTGCCAACTAATCTGAACAATTTCTTCCAAAACGTACTCCTGAACCTGCTATCCCTATCATTGACAATGGTCTTGGGTAGGTCGTGCAACCTGAAGACCTCTCTGAAAAAGAGTTTGGCCACCTGTGCTGCGTTGAAGTCTGTGGCTATGGAGAAGAAGTGTGCAAACTTAGTCAACTTGTCCACTACTATGAAAATGCAGTCCTTCCCCTGTGCTCTGGGCAAGCCGGAGATGAAATCCATGGATATGCTTTCCCACTTGTGCTCCAGAATGGGTAAGGGTTGCAGTAGTCCTACTGGGTGAGTGTGCTCATCCTTGTTCTCTTGGCATGTAGTGCACTCTTTGACATGCTTAATCACATCTTCCTTGAGGTCCTTCCATGAGAACCTCTCTCTCACCTGTCTGTACATCTTACTAATCCCTTGGTGCCATGCCACTGGTGAGTTATGACATGCATGTAATACCTTGGCCTTGAAAGCTGATCCAGGAACCAAGAAAATCCGGCCCTTGTAATAGATGAGGTCCTTCACGATCCTGAAGTTATCATCCTGTATCTATCCTTCCAATAGCTGACAAGTGAACTGATCCTTTGCATACTCCAACACCAAGTGGTCCTTCCAGTCAACTGACATACCTGTCATGGAGAAAATGGATGGCCTCCTAGATAATGCATCAGCCACGGCGTTGTTCTTCCCTTTGACGAATTCAATGTCAAAGTCATAGGCCTGTATTTTTCTTACCCATTGTTGCTACCTTTCATTCAAGTCCTTCTGCTCCAATAGGTATTTAAGGCTGTTATGATCTGATTTGACCACAAACCGTGCACCTACCAAATATTGCCGAAATTTGGCTAGTGCATGCATGATAGACAACATTTATTAGTCATAAATGTTGTAAAGTAGCTCAAGACCCCTAAGTTTTCGGCTTTCATAGGCAAGAGGGTGCCTATTCTGCATCAGTACGGCCCCTATACCTTCCCCTGAGGCATCACACTTCAAGGTGAAAGCAGGCCGAAATCTGGAAGGGCTAGGATTGGGCATGTGCTCATCACCTTTTTCATTTTCTCCATCGTAGCTTGAGCTTATTTACTCCATTTGAAGGCCTCCTTTTTAGTCAAATTGGTCAAGGGTGCACACAGTTGACAAACCCCTTGACAAATTTCCTGTAGTACGTGCATATGCCTAGGAATCCCCTTAACTCTGTGAGTGTCTTAGGAGTAGGCTACTCCATAATGGCTTTTATTTTCTCCTAATGTACCTGTACCCCCTTTGCTCCAATGACGTGTCCCAAGTAGAGTACCTCTGTCATCCCAAACTCACACTTGGATTCCTTAGCGTACAGTGACTGTTCCTCCATGATAGACATGATTTGGTCCACATGTCGAAGGTGTTCCTCCCACGTCTTGCTGTAAATGAGCAAGTCATAAAAAAATACTAACAAGTGTTTCCTCAACTGTTTGTTGAACACATGGTTCATGCAAGATTGAAACGTGGCTGGGGCATTGGTTAACCCAAAGGGCATCACCAAGAACTCATAATGGCCATAATGACACCTAAAAGCTGTTTTTGAGATATCCTCCTCCCTCATCTTGATTTGATGGTAGCTAGAACGAAGGTTAATCTTTTTGAAGTAGATAGCTGCATGTAGTTCATCTAGCAACTCATCAATCCTGGGTATAGGGTACCTATTTTTTATCATCTTTTTATTCAAGGCTTGAAAGTCAATGCACATCCGCATAGTCCCATCTTTCTTCTTGACCAAGACTACCGAAGAAGCAAAAGGGCTAGAGCTTGGCCTGATGTGTCCCATGTCTAGAAGCTCCTTGATGGCCTTCTATTTCTCGTCTCTATACTTCCTTGGATGCTTATATGGTGTGGTGATGACTGGTTTATCCCCTACCTCTAGTTCAATGATGTGCTCAAACCCCGTGTCTGGTGGCACACCTAGAGAAATCGACCCAAACACCTTGTGGTGCCTGTCAAGGATCTCTTTGATCTCTGGGGTGTAGTGCACCTTACCCTTCTCGTCCACATGTGTCAAAATCCTACATTCAGTTTCATACACAATTTCCTCTCTCCTGAAGATGGCTTCCATCCTCTTGGCCGTAACTACCCTAGCAAAATTACCTGTCATGCCTCTGAGCACTACCTTTCATCCACCCTCCTCTATAAAAGACATCTCCATGGTCTTGTAGTTGGTGGTGATAGGCCCTAATGTGTAGAGCCAATGAACTCCTAGGATGATGTTAGTGTCCAGAAGGTCCATCACATAGACGTCCTTTTTTAGCTCATGCCTTCCCAAGGTGAGCTTCATACCTGGAATGTACCTATCACAAGGCATAGTGCTACCACCTGCCACCTCTACCTTTAACCCTTCAAATTCTACTGTGGGTATATGTCTCCTCTTCAACAATGCTAAGTCAATGAAGTTGTGATAGGCTCCCCCATCAATCAATATTGATACTTTCTGTCCCTGCAAGACCCCCCTCATCCTGAAGGTGTTGAATTTGGGCACCCCGCTGATTGATGCCAAGGTGGCTTTCCCCCCAGCTGTACTGTCCTGTTATGGGATCTCTTCTTCTGTTTCCTCTGTGGTTTCGGCCTCTATGTTTTGTATTTGACCATAATCTTCCTCCTCCTCATTGTCTGAAGTCACCTCTATGTAGTGTACCTGGCCATGACCCATGCACTTGTGTGATGGGTTTCATGGTTCTTTGCACGTGAAGCAGAGTTGATTCCTCCTCATTTCCCTCTTGGTGTTGTCATCTATTCTACCATGACCCCTATCAAACCCGCTTGGGTCATGTCCTCCTAGGTTCACAGGAGGTCTTTTATGTCTTCCTCCAATGTTAAGAGGTGGTATAGGGATAAATTTTGGTTTGACAGGTTGTCCTAGGTCCCTCGTCCTCCAAATAGAATCCATTAGATTGGTAGGCTTGAAAGCCTTCACCCAACCCTTCAAGGGTTCCATCAACCCCTCAGTAAACAACATCATAAGTATGGTTTATGAGATGTCTTTCACCATGACCGCTAGCCTATGAAACTCTTCAATGTATACCTTTGGTGCCCCTGTCTGTCTGAGCTGTGTGGGCTCCCTGAAATGCAACTCCGGATCCCCCTGATCAAAATGGTCAATGAGCCTCTGAGTGAAATCTGTGTATGCCATGATTTGATTGTGGCCTTGTGTGGTCAAGCCATGGTACCACCAATCATGAGCTTTGCCATCCAAGTACATGGTGGAAAAATTGATGGCTTCCATCTCTCTCTTGGGGTTAAGCTGTAGATAAGTTTCCAGCCTCTGTACCCATGCCTGTGCTGTCATCTTGGTCGTACCATCAAAGTATGGGATCTCTATCTTCCCTACCCTTCGTTCCAACTCATAATTGCTTTTGTGGTTCAGCCTGGGTTTGTTTCTGAACTTAAGTTGGTAGTATTGATCCAAATACATCTGTCTCTGAATCACCAAGTCTAGCTCATGGTACTCCCTGGTACACTGATCCATCTTCTCAACAAAATCATCCACCTGTTCCTGTTGTGCCTATCCATATGTGAACGTAGGTAAGTAAGGTGTAGGGGTAGCCCTGCTACCCATTTGCCCATGTGGGGTGCCTCCTCCATGGCTCCCTTTAGACTGATGATAGGGAATATGCTCAGAGTTATATCTGGGAGCCTTTTCTGGATTATACCTGTTTCCACCCTGTGAACCACCAGTCTCTCTGTTTTCATATATCTCTGGACCTTTCCTTATGAGTCATCTGCAACAATAGTTTGGCTATCCTAGTCTGGTTCTCATCCACCTTCCTCAGGTTATCATCTACCTTTTTCAAGGTCTCAGTAATTTTGGCTTGTCCTCTGCAGGTTATGTCATAGTTCTCTTATAGGTGGATGGCCAGTTTACTTTCTGTTTGGTTTATGGATTTATTGAATTCTCTTGCCAAGTAAGACAAGCCATGGGGTTCACCTTCCTCACCTGAACCCTCCATTTCGGCCTCTGTTTCACTTGCCTGTTTCTTCTTTCTGCCCATGTAGATACCACTGTACCTATGCATGCGCTAATCCTCACATGATGAGAGGATCAAAGCTCTGATACCACTGTATTTATCCCAAGCCAATTTTTTTCTTGAAACCACTAACTACTACTGATGTGTTTATTAATTATTTGGTATGCAGGTAGCTGTTGATATTTCGGCCTTAGTGTTTATTTCAATTATCCAGTCATAGTTCATACAAGATCTACTAAATACATGCAAGATCACAACAATACTCAAGATGTGGAAAACACAAGCATAGATCTGACCTTTATTATGAAAAAGCATGAACCTGATACAATATAAAGCAGATCTGGAATGGTCCTCAAATGGCTCCAATAGATAAATGATATGAGTTGGTACAAAATTCTCTCTGTTGCCATCCTAATACACACTTGAAAATGTGAGCAAAGTCCAGCTCACTTAGTGTGTCCTTGGAGGCACAATGCTTAGGTTCACAGTCCACACTATCACCTTGACTGGAACCTCTTCCTTCTAGGATTACTCCTAGGGAAGCCAAGGGGGGTAGACCCTAGTTACTAGATGTGATTTAACTTTGAAGTTCTAGGAGTTGGATTTAATTTGTTAAAGGTTAAGGGAAAAACTAACCTATGATGCTACGGCAACAAATGCAAAGTGCAAGATTAATTATGACAAGCAAACCCTTCCCTAAGTCAATTAAGACTAGTGCCTAAATGTTGGGCAAGGAGTCAACTAAGTTTGAAGGTGTTCAATTACAAAGGATTACAATGATTACAAAGTTAAAACTACCCCACATAAAAGATACAAGTACTTACAACAAAGAATAAGAAATGCTACTAGGATACAAGATATACACAAGATACGAATGAACAAGATTACAAGGTGCCAAAATGTGAGATTTAAAATATATTCAAAGCTAAGATCAATCACATAAGGAAAAGCATGCCCCAATAGCACTTACTCTATTGGACTTCTTTTCAATGGCAACCACTAAAACACCCAAGATTCAACAAGATGATGCCTCCCCAATGGGATGCTCAACTTCTTCTTGAATCACACCACAAGAGCATAAAATAAGAGATGTAAATACTTGGAAACTCAATGCTCAAGAAATATGACACTTAGATATTGAAACCACAAGATTGCATAAAAGATTGATGAAAGTAAATGTACTTGCAAGATAGACTTCTAAACAACCATCAAAAGATATGCTAAAGTAAATATTGTCTAGGAGACTAAGTGGTTAGGAGTTGCTTAAAGATTAGATAAATTTTACTTTCCCTCCTCCTAACTAAGTGTTTGAACTTTAAACCTCCTCCTCCTATTGACAAATGGCTACCGAATGCTCAATATAGTAAGACAACGAGGCCCACCCTAGATTTCATGATCAGCCCTGCAGTAAGAGTACTTCCTGGAGAGGACACACACCCGGTGC
Organism: Picea engelmannii; assembly: GCA_009831015.1. Taxonomy (NCBI): domain Eukaryota; kingdom Viridiplantae; phylum Streptophyta; class Pinopsida; order Pinales; family Pinaceae; genus Picea; species Picea engelmannii. The sequence continues at coordinate 825,341 of ML787885.1, read as the reverse complement.
ACCATGAGACAGTCCCCTGCCACTACCCTCCGTTGTTTTCCTCAAACCCGTTTTAGATGGTGAAGATGGTGGAATTAGGTTGTCCTAGTTGGTCTAAAATTTCATTATGACTTATGGGTAAGTCTTAAGATGTGTTGTGAGTGTTTTAGATGACGTTTAAGTGCCCAAAAAGTATGATTTAAGCCCAAAACCGAAACTTAAAGTGACTTCTGTGAATGTGTTATAACTTATGAAATTGCAACATGTAAGCACATATGAACTTGTAAATAGAAGATGAAAAATAAAGAGACATTTACATCATCATTTGATAACCCATAACATGTGTTAAGTATATGAAAAGATGCGCCATGAAAAGGGCAAGAACAGCTTGCCAAAAGGAACAACACTTGAGATTTAAACCATTTAAACACATAAGCTATTCCATGAAGAAATCAAGCTAAAGACTTAAGTAATTGATGAAAATAGAATCAACCATACACCATTTACTTGCCAAATGAGATGAGAACTTGAAAACACAAGAGGCTTGCACAAAGTAAAAGAATTGCTTTAAGACATACTATTTGACCATGTGTGTATTATGCATGAGATATAAGAAACGTAAATCAAGTAAAGATATGTGCCTCAAAGGCTTAAGCTACGACTTAGTGCATATATGACCAAAGCATAAAAATATTGCAAATTATTTAACCATTAGCACATGATCATTGTTATCCCCGATATCTAGGGATAACTAGGAGATCATGTCTCAAGGCCCACATGGTCCTAGACATGGAGTACCGAGAGAAGATCGACTTGAGCATGGCCCTTGAGGGCCCATCTTTCTTCTTCTCCACCAGACTTGTCCTGTCAGCAGTAGTAGCTTCCATCACCACCGGCCTAGGCTTGCATCGGAGAGGGCTCTTGCTCCATGAGGTAATTGGTCCGAGGTATCATGGTATGTGTCATATTTGATTGTTATAACCTTCTTATATATGCATTAGGTTCTGTTATCACACAGTTTGTAGGAAAGGTTTGAATTCAAGTCTCAAACTGGCGTAACAGGAGCTTCCCCACCCACTGTCACCTCGATGGGGAGCTCTTTCTATTTAGGGTGGCTAATCCCAAGGGAGACGTCCCTAGTAATTTGGGGTTCTGAAAGGAAAGGATCAAAGGTTCAAAGGGTCAAAGGTTAAGATAGGCTTTCCCTTCATAGACTACTGCCAAGAAGATAGTCAAAGAGAAGATATTCCACTGAATGGCACCTGTTTGCGAGACAAGGCAAATAAAACTAAAAGAATGTGCTGCAGTGGTTAGTACTTCAAAACATTAATGACTATCTTTGACACATATGAGCAATATTAAATGTAATTATTGACRAAGTCAATGATTGCAAATAAAGACAAAGGCTTATAATACTTCTTCAATAAGTACAAAATGATACTTGCATTCAATGTATAAAATCAATCCTTATTATATCACAATGCAATAAATATGCTCATACACCAATATTGTTGCTGCGTCACTATGCAGATTTAGGGTGACGTCAGACCTACTATTAGGTTAATTTTGAAGACAATGAGAAGAACGTTTTGTCAATTAAGCTTATGAATATAATCAGCAACTCAAAGCCTATCAAGAGGGTGACAATATCACAACGTTTTATGCCAAACAAGAGACCAAAATAAGTGTGATGTCACCTTAGGGTTAGGGTTAGGTTAGCTAGACCAAGAGGTGGAACGTTTGGCTAAATTGACCAATGAAATTGCTAAATACCTCTATGGCTATCAAGGGATGAGTCAGCCACAACTTCTAGACAAAACACAAGTTCAAATATGGCAAGACGTCATCATAAAAACTAGGGTTAGTAGGACGTTAGGGTTAGTTAGGGTTTCAATTCAAGAAAGTTTTGAAAGATTGTTTTGAGAACAAAGAGCTCAACGTTTTGGTTTTAGACTAGTGCCTTGGGTTAATGGAGTCAAATGGAGAAAGGCTAA
>ML787885.1:785422-802028 GCA_009831015.1 Picea engelmannii | reverse complement strand
CCTAGGGTTTGACTCTTAGGGTTTGAAAAGCCTTGTCCCCAAGCAACACTTTTCAGCCCTAGACTTATATTTTGAAGCTAGCCATTTTTGCCAAAGAGTCTTAAGGAAAGAGGGAGGAGCATGAGGCCTAGCTTTAGCTACACTGGAATGAGCCTCCTCCCCTCAGGGTTTTGATTTGGTGGCCCTGCCATTGCAGCACCATCAAACCTAACTCTCCCGTCCTTAGGTTTAGATATTTCCAAGCCATTAGTCTCTCTCCTTGACTCCATAATACCCAAGGCACTAGTCTTAACTTGCAACGTTGAGCTCTTTGTTCTCAAAACAATCTTTCAAAACTTTCTTGAATTGAAACCCTAACTAACCCTAGCGTCTAAACTAACCCTAATTGCTGATGACGTCTTGCCTTATTTGAACTTTCGTTTGGACTAAAATTTGTGGCTGACTCATCCCTTGATAGCCATAGAAGTGTTGAGTCTTTTCATTGGTTTATTTTGGCAAAACATCCACTTCTTCACCTATCAAACTAACCCTAAAACCTCAGATGACGTCACACTTTTTTGAACTCTTGCCTAGTGTAAAACGTTGAGTCTTTTCGTCATCTAAGTGATAGACCTTGAGTTGTTGATCACTTTCATAAGTTTAAATTGCAAAATGTCCTTCTCATTGTCTATTAAAACTAACTTGAGATAGGGTTGATGTCACCCTTATAGCATAGTGACGCAGCAACAATATTTATGTATGAGCAGATTTACTGTATTGTGATATGATAAAGATTGATCTTATACATTGAATACAAGCATCGTTTTGTACTTATTGGAGAAGTGTTATAAGCCTTTGTCTTTATTTGCAATCATTGACTTCGTCAATAATTACATTCATTTATTGCTCATATGTATTAAAGATAGTCATTGATACTTTGAAGTAATAACCACTGCAACACATTCTTTTAGCTTTATTTGTCTTGTCTCGCAAACAGGTGCCATTCAGTGGAATATCTTCTCTTTGACTATCATTCTTAGCAGTAATCTGTGAAGGGAAAGCTTACCTTAACCTTTGAGCCTTAAAACCTTGATCCTTTTCCTTCATAATCCCATATTACTAGGGACGTCTCCCTTGGGATTAGCCACCCTAAATAAAAAGAGCTCCCCATCGAGGTGACAGTGGGTGGGGAAGCTCCTGTTACGCCAGTTTGAGCCTTGACTTCAAGCTACTTAAACCTACCCTACAAACTGTGCGATAACAATCATCACATCACTAATCTAGCCATATGATATTGGGGGTTACTCTCCCAAGGTGTAGGCAATTAAATTTTAAGCAAAACTTGAAGATAGAAAACCACTCACAATGGCACAAGGTGGAGGTCAAGCCTACCAATATTGTGTCAAAGAGTATTGTAAAAGAAAGACTTAGACGATTATTATTATGCTAGTCACACAACCTTGTCTTGTGGACAAGTGGGGCAAGAAATAAAAATGCTTAAAGAAAACCTAAAATCTAGCCCAACGATTTTGGGGGGGTTGGCTAAGCCAATCACTCTCCCAAGGTGTAGGCACTAACTAATTACAAAAAATAAATTACAATGGCTGAAATGAAAGAAGAGAATGCACGCCTCAAGGGAACTTCCCGGGGGCTTGCTACAATACTAGAATAGATGGGAGAAGGAAGAGAGAATGTTACCCAAGTATTGAGGAAGCCTTTGAGGTGTTGTATGGATGGATTTGAGCAACATATCCCCTTGTTTCTGGTAAGAACTTGCAAAAACCAGCAAGCAAATGCTTACTAGAAATGTTGCACAACACAACAAAGTCAAGAAAAATTTATGTTTTTTACGCAGAAATGTTTCACATAAAATCTCCAAATGAAATGTAGAAGTATTTGACCTATCTAAGATGGTTAGCTAACTGAAATATATGATGAAATGAAACAGAAATATAGGACTAAACAAACTAGGAGTTTATGAAAAGCTTGAGGGAAGACTCTTTCTTGAGGCTTTCCCAACAATCTCTTGAAGTGAACCGGCAAAAATCAAGACAAGTAATGAAGCATAGAATAGATAATGTGTATGGATAAACTAACTACTTGAAATACTTCTAAGAACTAGCTACCCAACACAAATAAATAAACAAGACTACTCTTTGCTAATCTACCCAAATAAACTACTTCATTCAAGATCTATTCAACACAACCCAAATGAACTCAAATACCACAATATCACCTCATGTGAAGAATGCAACCAGAATACTCTTGGTGATTCAAAAATCCTCCAAAGTTTTATTAATCCAAAGTGAGAGTGTTGCAACAACAAGTTGCTCCAAGACTCTCAAGAGCATATGAGTGCAATGGCAAGATGGCAAGAGCAAGAGAGATGGGGAGAAATTTCAGTAGCATAACCTTAGCTCAAATAATGGTGAGTGAATGAGTGAGGAGAGGCTCTATTTATTTCTCAAGAGGCAAAGTGACCCCTCTTGGATGAGAGCCATGTGTCAAAACCCAAGCAAATGAGAAAATCTCAAGGAGGGGTGCGCACCACTTAGGGTTTTGGCTTGGATTGATGAGTTAGAATGTGATGTGGAATGTGGGAACAAGCCATGGGTGAGTTGGAAGGCTAGGAGGGGCCCAAAAATCAATTAAAAGGTTATTCAAAGGTTTCTATGTGAAGGGGGGCACAAATCCCCCTAGGGGGCGTGGGTAAATGGGTGAGTGGGTGTGCAAGGGAGTGAGTGAAGGTTAGGAGGTGGGTTGGGTAGGTTAGGAATAATACCTCTTGCCTTTACACATATTAACATTACCCACTTAACTCAAAAATTACAAAAATTACATTTCGGCAATGTCATACTTAGCAATTAAAATTGTTGTTTTAACTAACTAACACTTTGGGTGGACAAATGCCTAGCAAAACTTGTTCGACTAAGATGAAACTTGGTACAAGGGTGTAAGGGGTGCCTTTCCATTTCTTTTGAGCACAATTACCCCTATCAAAAACCCAAAGGTCTAGTTTTTACAATAATTGCTCAAAAACAATTAATTAATTAAATAATTAAAATCCCAACCTTAGGAAAATTAATTAAATTTAATTAATTAAAAAAAACCTATCTAGACTTGACGAAATTCCATGAAACTTTATACAATGTCTAACATGGTCATTTACATCATTCCTAAACAATAGCTACCAGAGGATGAGACCATTAGAACGTCGTTCACCACTTTGGAGGAATTATTGCAGGTGTGAGGGAAAAACTCATGGAAAATCAACCAGGCTGAAAATCCCAACTGACAACCTGAGGATAAAAAACCCTCAGTGAAAAGAACTCTCCCAATGAAAACATCCCAAGGTACCTGACCTAACTATGATCCATGTAGACCTATTACATTATTAACCCACGCAGGGGTGCGAAAATTTCGTTTACAAAATTTTGTGTTGGAGGCATAAATTGCCTAGTAGAACCAAACTGTCTTCTACATATTTGAATTTGATGATGCATATCTTCATGGCACATGGATTTGAATCCCTAGTTGAATAAGTGGTCAACATCTGGGTCCACATGGGGACGTGTGTTCGATCTTCTCACATGGGACGAAGAGCATACGAGAATCCAACATCTACAAAAGGTGCTCACCAATAACCAACATGAGCATACATACATATATAATGAAATGAACAATGCTATAAACAACATCTACATAATGAAATAGTTAAAGTACAACATTATATCTACAAAATGAATCTACAATACAGAAATAATTCTAAGTACATATCAACATAATGAATGAAACAATACAAAATTAAAATACAAGGAAGGGTTAGAGATATGTTGCAACCATCCATGCAATGGATGAAATGATGCCCCAAGTGTCTAAAAAATCCTTGTCCAGGATGACTCATAGAAGACCCCTTCCCAAGTCTTATCAACTTGGAATTTTTTGTGAGGGAGAACCAACCAAGAACCATGCTTCTTCCATTTAACCAAACATTGGAATATGACAAGCCATGTAAAACTTCAATACTTTGCTGCTCATGACTGTCAAGGTGGAAGGCCAACCAATACTAATAATTATATGACATTGATAAGCTGAAGTTGCCTTCCATTTCCTCATAATTCTGAATTAATTCATCTTTTGGTTGAGACGTTGAGAAGGAACATGCCAAAGGAACCATTACACTATTTTCCTCAAGGTCGTCAAGGTTTTTCTTCAAAAAGATTGGTTCCTCGGGAGGAGGGTGGGGACTTGAATTATCTAGATGTTCAACAATTTCAAACTCAAAATCCTTATTCTCCTCAACATTAGTAACTAGCTCATCCATGGATTCATCTGGAATTTCCCTATGAACTTCCTCATCTTTTTCACTGTCAAGCTCAAGTTCAAGGGGGTCTGGATATTCAATATAAGTTTCTGTGAAATTAGCTTCCATGATCTCCAATTGATCTTCCATGCCCACAAACTGTTCATTCATGGCTTCACACTGTTCAGCATGGGCATACTGCATGTTTATAATGGTTTCTTTAGGCTCCTCAATGGGATCTAGTGGAATGTCAACTTCTATATCTGAGCTGATTGTTTCTATATCTGAAAGATTTTTCCTCTTCCACTTTCCCATAAAATCATCAATCAACTCACTGTAAATTTCATCTTGATCATCCCCAAATCTTTCCAAAAAGTCATGCAGAAAGTTCCATATGGTATTGATTGATTTATCTTTATGAATAAGAAACCAATCACAAGCACTTCCTTGACCCTCCAAAAGAGTCCAGGAAAATAATACCATAAGAGCATCCTCATAGATAGGTGGATTATGCCAATCATCAATTAATTTCCAAAAGGCCTTGATATGAGCACAAGCATCACCACCCTCATGAAATTCAAGCACATTGTCAACAACATCTTCAGGTATATCATTAGGATAACCAACTATTTCTGAAAAATCAAAAGGTTTTGTGAGTTCACTCATTGAAAAAAAATCTAGGACCCAAAATTACTAAGGATCCAACAAGAAGGAAAACATGTCAGCTTCATCCAAAAACCTTTTCAAGTTCAAAGATGAACAAACAAGCTGTGAGTTCCTTCTTGAAAAATGTCTTGTCAAATTATTTTTAAAATGGAGTTGCCAAATGACCAAGTTTATCAAACAAACAAGAACATCAGACAAAGCAAAAACAAGAAGGAAAACAAGAGTTAGATTTATTAAGTTTGGAACAAGAATTGGATAGCCGTGAGTGCTTCCCCTCCAAGAATTTCAAGCAACCCAGAAGGATTTCTCCTTGCAGTATACTTGACAGATTTATTCAATGGAGTCGCCACTTGGAAAAGAAGCAAACAAAAGAAACCAATGCAAGTTTAAGGAATTTTAGGGACTAAAGTTTTTATTACTTAGTTCTTAAAAAAAAATTAAGTTAAGTCGTTTTGACCAAGGATAAATGACTTATCCCCGGAAACGACGCCAAATATGTTGTTTTCCTAATACACACTTGCAAATGTGAGCAAATTCTAGCTCACTTAGTGTGTCCTTGGAGGCCCAATGCCTAGGTTCATAGTCCACACTATCACCTTGACTGGAACCTCTTCCTTCTAGGCTTACTCCTAGGGAAGCCAAGGGGGGTAGACCCTAGTTACTAGATGTGATTTAACTTTGAAGATCTAGGAGTTGGTTTTAATTTGTTAAAGGTTAAGGGAAAAACTAACCTATGATGCTAAGGAAACAAATGAAAAGTGAAAGATTAATTATGACAAGAAAACCCTTCCCTAAGTCAAATAAGCCTAGTGCCTAAATGTTGGGCAAGGGGTCAAATAAGTTTGAGGGTGTTCATTTACAAAGGATTACAATGATTACAAAGTTACAACTACCCCACAACAAAGATACAAGTACTTGCAACAAAGAATAAGAAATGCTACTAAGATACAAGATATACACAAGATACAAATGAACAAGATTATAAGGTGCCAAAATGTGAGATTTAAAAGATATTCAAAGTTAAGATCAATCACATAAGGCCAAGCATGCCCCAATAGCACTTACTCTATTGGACTGTTTTTCAATGGAAACCACTAAATCACTCAAGATTCAACAAGATGATGCCTTCCCAATGGGATTCTCAACTTCTTCTTGAATCACACCACAAGAGCATAAAATAAGAGATGTAAATACTTGGAACTCAATGCTCAAGAAATATGACACTTAGATATTGAAACCACAAGATTGCATAAAATATTGATGAAAGTAAATGTACTTACAAGATAGACTTCTAAACAACCATCAAAAGATATGCCAAAGTAAAGATTGTCGAGGAGAATAAGTGGTTAGGAATTTCTTAAAGATTAGATAAATTTTACTTTCCCTCCCCCTAACTAAGTGTTTGAACCTTAAACTTCCTCCTCCTATTGCCAAATGGCTGCCGGATGCTCAAGATAGTAAGGCAACGAGGCCCACACTAGATTTCACGGTCAGACCTGTAGTCTCTATGCTGCAATCCTTCACTGGTGTTGCCTCAGCCCATCTGGTCAAGTATTATGTCATTGTAATAATATATCTAGCTCTTGATCTTCTGACTGGTGGATTAATTGGACCTACAAAGTCTGTTTCCCACTTATCAAGCACTTTCAAAGTTACTTGAGGTATCAATGGCATCTCATCCCTCCTGGATGGATTTCGAACTCTATGACAAACATCACAATTCTGACAATACTCCTTTGAATCCTTGTGAATTGTTGTCCACCATAATCCTACGTGCAATACCTTATGCGCAATGGCTTTTCTTGCATAGTTTCCTCCAACAATTCCTTCATGTTCCTCTGCTAAAACGATTGGCCTTTCATGCTCCATAACACATATCCTCAAAATGTTTTCTGCTCCAAGTTTGTACAAGTGATCTGTAATCAATTGGTAGTCTGCAACTCTAACCACCAAATTTTTCTTATGTGCACTATTAAATTCCTTTGCTGCAAATTATGTACTCAAAAACTCAATAATGTCGAGAAAATACTCATAAGATATTTGTACTGAAAACAATTTTGCATCAGGGAATTTGTCCTCCAAGTTACTTGGTTCTCCATTAGTTATCCTGGATAAGTGATCTGGTCCTGCATTCAATCTTCCCGGCTTCACCACAACTTCAAATTCAAACTCTTGGAACAAAAGTAGCCATCTGCATATTCTTCCCCATGTTGAATAAATATCTAAGAGCAGAGTGATCTATAAACATCTTGATATGTTTCCCTAACAAATAATGTCTGAATTTATGCAATGCATACACCATAGTTAATCCTTCTCTTTTTGCAGTATTGTAGTTATGTTATGAATTTGGTAACTTTCTTCTTGCAAATGCAATTGGGTGATCTACATTCCCTTCCTCTGGATTTGTCAATACTACTCCTAGCGTTATTGCAGATGCATCCACATGCACATGAGATTCCTTTGCCCAGTTTGGAAATACTAAAATTGGCATTGTCACCATCGTTTCCTTCAAAATACCCAAACTCTGCTGGCATTCTTCATTCCATTGATACTTAATGTCCTTCTTCAACAATTTCTCCATTGGCACAGTAATCTGTGCATATCCCCTTATAAACTTCTTGTAATATCTTGTATGACCATGTGTACTTTTCAATTGACACACTAACTTTGGTAGTGGTAAGTTTGCTATGAATTTTTTTTTAGCAGGATCAACCAACAGACCCTGTTTACACACCACATGCCCTAACAAAATCCCAAAAGGTGCGTTGAAAATACATTTCTTAATATTCAATGAAATATGACACTGTCGACATCTTTCTAACATCAATATTAACACTTCCACATGATCCTTTAATAAATTGAACATTATCCAATCATCCAAGTAAACCTCCAAAAACTTATGAATGAAGTCTCTAAAGGCAGCTACTACTACCCTTAAAAAAATTGCAGGTGCATTGTTCAACCCAAATGTCATAACTGTATAGTGGAATGATCCCCATTCTGTAGCAATTTTTTTCTTCTTTCTATCTTTTGGTGCTATCCTAATCTGATGATATCTTGAAAACCCATATGTAAATGAATAGGCTTCTTGAACTCCTACATTCTCCAAAACTTCATCTATAAATGGGGTAGGAAATAGATCATGTAAGCAAACATCATTCATTTTTCTCATATCTACAGAGATCCTAATTCCCCCTTGCTTCTTTTCCTCCACTACCATAGGTCTGATCCATTCTGATTCTTCCACAAGTTCTATGACACCATCCTCTAATATCTTGTCTATTTCTTCCTTTACCTTATGCTTATACACTAGATTTAGCCTGTAATGTCTTTGTCTTATAAGTATGGATTCTGGCTTCAAAGGGATCTTCTTCTCTCCTAGTTCTCTTTCTAATCCCTTCAACTCTTAAAACGTTGCTGGAAACAAATCACTGTACTCGCGCAATAACTCTGTGATTCTTTCTACTATATGATTATCCCAATAATCTCCAATTCTTGCAATCTTTGGGTTTTCTGTAGTTCCAATTTTTACCTTCTTGATATTTAATGGTGTAGCATAATCTTATGAATCTAGATTTGAACCTTCTACTTCCCTCTCCCCTTCAACTTCTGGTATTTGGATATTGCGCGGGTTTTCTTTTGCTGAGTGTTCTTCTTCTTCGACATGATAATAGTGTAGAAATTGTCTAACTGCCTGTTTCTTCAGATATGTTGTCACACTATCCACTTCAGGTTCTTCGAAAATCATGTCTCTTACTACCTTCAATGTTGTATCTATCTCTAGATTTTCATGCTCAAAGGAAAATGTAATCACAAAATTATGATGTATCTCTTCCCAATTTGCAGTTTCCCTCCATTGTTCCTATTCTATGTACCAGTTCTTTGGATTTCCTTATAATGTGTGAATAAAATGGTTTGAAGATTCTTCTAGTGGTACTAATTTCCATTGAATTATACATCTTTCTACATGTTCTCCGGGTTGTCCAATTCCATCATATTTCTCCTCATATCTATGCTCTTGTTCCACGCCGAATCTGATGCACAGTAACCTCTTGCATTGATACCAATTGCTTATCTTCTCTTTATGTGTACCTCACCAATGGGAAGGTGTATCTTTCAAAGCAATATCTAATGTTGGTAATCTTTGATTTTCTACTACTTATGATTCAAAATTTATTAAAAATTCTTCTAAGTCATTCAGACCATAAAAAGTTGAAGGCTCTCTTACCTCTGAACCAATCCATCTTAGCGTGCACGTCATTCTGGCACATCTTCTGGTGGATAAATCATGTAATCATTGTTGTTAGTTCTCCAGTCATGTGTCAGAGTTTGAAGCACAATAACTAATACTCCTCCAACTCATCATTCCATTTGTAGTTGGGTTAATATAATCATCTTCGCGCGTGGTAGTTCTATACAATTGATTTATTTCTTATGAAATAAAATTTTATGTCGCAAGTTCCACATACCTTCCTCCTTCCAAGGGATCCAATGGCACAATAACTCTATATTCTCCTGAATCAAAGATCATCTTCCTTGTCTTCAAGTTGATAATATTTTGGTTATCAAAATCCCAATCCAAACCCAACAATGTTGGATATAGTGAAGTATTATCTACTATGTCAATGACCTCAAAGTCTACCATGGTGCACACTCCATCTAGAACTACTGGTATCCCCTTCAACTGAATATGTGAGAATCCCAATGTAGGTTCTCCCATAGCTTCCCATGTCTTCTTTTTCAGAACATTGACTTCAAGCCCTAAGTCTAGTATAATATCCCCCATATTAAAATCTCCAATGTTTGAATTCAACCTGAATTCCCTACTACGTTCTTCTCTTCTTAAGAACCTGATTGACCCTCTTGGGTTCTAATTTCATTTCCTGTCCAGAATTACACTTCTCTAACAAACACCATAATATTTGTAAAGAATTTTTGTCATTCAACAACTTCACACAATACCCCAAAACATTTCTCAAATTACTTACTTGTTCTGATGGCTGTTCTCTATTAGTCTAATCAAATAATGGAGGCATGGCATACACTAGTATATAATCTATTGGATTTGTTCCCAAAGTTGACGCAATGTTTTCTTTCAAAATCTCAAGTCTAGCTTCTTTGAATGTCTCCTTCTCTTTTCATGCATCAAACTTATGTTCAGGTGTTGTATTCTTCCTAACTCACTGGTACTGATCATGATCCTTCTTTACTGCATCTCCTCCTATCTTTGATCCCACTCTAGTAACTATGTTGATATTCTTCCCATCCTCTTCTTTGTTTTCCATAGCAATCCATTGGACATTCTGATTGTTCTGGCTCCTCTTGTCCTATATATTTTTCGAAAGTGTCAGACAATCTTCTATCTCATGGTCTACTGAGCAACAATACTAACATGTTGCAGGTGGCTATGGAAAATATCTTTCATAGTGCCCAGGTTTCTGACAGTTGTGACAAACTACATGTCCTCTTCCTACTTTAAAGCCTCTTCCTCCAAAACCTCCTCCCCTGAAGCCTCCTTTGTTTCCTTGATTATCTTCGCACAATGTATTATACTATGGTCCCTGATTGTACTGAGGCTTTGCATTATTGTATTGTTGTGGTGTTGCACACTACGACGTGTTTTTATACTGCAGTGGTGCTCCAAACTATTGCGTGTTATGGTACCTTGGTGGTGTTGCAAACTGTTTCACATTGTTATACTATGACTGATGTGCAGGTTGTGTTGTCATTAATTCATCCCGCACCCTATATGCATATGATGTCCTCTCCTTCATTATCTCCAAGGTTTTGCAGTCCTTGTCTTCATGTCCAACCAACTTGCAAAAAATACAAAATGTAGTCTTGGGTACTATCTGATACTTCTACATCATGGGACAATGATAGGGATCATGCCCATATGTTCTGCATATCTCACACCATGGTCCTCCTGAAGATAAGGGTTTTTTCATACCTACTCCTATATATTGCACAAATAATGGACACTCATTCTTATGATGACCTTTTGTCTTTCATAATGTACATCACACATATTCTCTTTTCTCGTTGCCTTTATTTTGATTCAACTGAAATGTTAAGTTCTTCAGGTCTACTCTAAGTTCTTACACAACTGAATCTGCATGCTTATATTGATTTTCCTCTAACTGCAATGTTGCTTGCAAGGCCTCAGCCTTGGCTTGTAACTTTTTTTGTCTCAAAGGATACTTCAAATATGCCAATAAAGAGTTAACAAATAAATAATTATGTTTCATATCAGTAATAGGGTACTTAAACTTACCTTTTAGTCTTTTGAACTTCTGGTCCACCTCCTAGACCAATTCTCCTGGTTTCTACTTAATCTCTATCATCTCATTCATGAACTGATCCTCTAAACTTGGTTTATGAAATCCATTTATTAATTGCCTCTTCACCTCTGTTACGATTGTAGGCACTCACGTTGGATTATTTACTATGAGACCCATATACCAATACAATGCACAGTCTCTAAATGTGATTTCCAACTGCACAACCTTCGTATCTTCATCTATAATATGCTTATTTTCCCATATCTTCTCACAGATAAACAAATTATTTTATGGGTCCTCCGACCCTTCTCCTCAGAACTATGGTAACCTGATAATTGGATCTTATCCTACCATTGTGAAGTTTGTTGTACTACCACCTCTGCATGGTGTAGATACTTGACTAATACTTGTTGAAATTACACTTCTGCTTGAGTTTCCACTGGACCCACGTCCAGTAAAAATTCTTCTACCACTAATCACTTGTTGGTTAACCAATTTTTATTCTTCATATGTCTTAGTCACACATGGGGTTACGGGTTCCACATTAATTCAGATCTGGAATGGAGAGCCTTCTTCTTGGATGGACCCCTGACCTCTAGTTTTCCTCTCATATGTGGCACGCAAGATTTCCTCAATCTTCCATGTCACACATAGATCCTCTACATCTTCCTCATCACTGTCCAATCCCTCTCGCTCGGATAATTACCTATTTTTCTTATTGATCTTATACTTGTAGGTTCGTCCGCTACACGCCACTCCTTCTTTCCTTATTATTTCCCTGGTTTGTTCCTCATCCATCATTATGGGGTCCAATGCTTCCTTCTTTTGGAATCCATCCAAAGCCCTCTCCATATATCAAATCTTCCTTAGTGCTTCCCCCAACTCCCCGATGTGCTCAGAGTGATTTAGTTTTTTGATTCCATGGTCATCACACATTTATCATGCAATAATATATCGATCGACGTGTAAAGAGACCTAATGTGCCTCCCTCTTGGTCCCTTCAATAATTCCTTCTCTACAACAATGATATGACTTCATTGTATCGACTGAAAATTCAGTAATAAACCCTGTAGTAATACTTTCTAACCAAAAATCCACTGCTTACGTGAATTTATTATTAACCCTTTCCAACCGCATGATGTTCTCAATAGTCCACTCTACTAGCCTTATCCGATTAGTTGGATGAGTATCCTTCAACCTCAATAACCACTCATGTAACAATTCTGGAAAGTAACAAAAATATGCTTCATGCAAATAAGTAAACACATGCCTTTGTAGATACTGGTACGGTGTATACTTGGATCTTCTATTATCTTTCTCCATGAACTCCCACTACTTTTTCTCCAACCATATTTCAATCTCTTTCTTCATAGGGTTCCATGGCATAAAAATCCCCTTTTACCATTGCATTATCTTCATCAAATCCCCTCCAATCAGATATGTTGAGTTCCAACTGACAAAGGAACCATTTGTTGGATGTATGGGTTGATCTAGGTTCTACCTTAGTTCTCCAACAAAACCCTAGAAGCCATCGGCCCCTCTGGTAAACCAAAAGGCAACACTGTGCACAAAGTGCACAGTGGAGTCTCACCCAAGATGGTTTATGGGTGATTGCATGACCCAAGTGTCTGCAATCATGGAAGGGATGGAACTCATGGGAATGTTAAGCATACTAGAATTCTTCTAATTCAACATTGATTCTACCATACCACCATTCATTAGATCTACTATTTTATCCATTCAATAACATTCATTTTGCAGAAAGCATCATAATATTCTATTGCGTGTTGTAAATAAACTTCAACATATTCATCCATTTAGTTATTCATTCATCATCAAGCATATTACACATCAAATAACACACACATAGAAACACCATGCTTTACCGTGGTTCACCTCCCCTGGGCTATGTTCACAAAGATCTTCTGATTATTTATTATTCTTCATCAAAAGGTATTATGTTGCATGAATTACATCATAGGTTTTAGTATTGGTGAGGTTGACCATCATCGCACGAAGCTCTACATCTTGTGATCTGACCCTCAGTTACAATCCATCTAACTCCACCTTATCTCCTCATCTATTCAACAAAAAAGATACTTTGATCCAAAACTTAAAAATTCGCTCAAAGTACTTCTCTCATACAAAAGTGATAATGATCCTCCCCTAGCTACCTCATACATCCTCTATTTATACTTTAAAAGTGGGTAAAAACCCTAACATCATACCCCAAAACCCTAATTTTAAATGGACTCAATTTTTCCACATTCTAACTACCTTCGTGCACTAATCCACAATTTCGTCGCGTTGCTTCCTTTTCCTTCTTGGTCCATTTTTCCTCGTTTGTTGTGTTGTATATTGAACCTAACCCCAAAATTGCCTGCTCCAACAATGACCCATTGGGGCAAAGGGAAGGTTACCGTGGAAAATGGTTTTGACAATAGGGGAGTTAAAAGGAGGTTTTCTTTGGTAAACCTTGGAAGACTTGAATCTTCAATGGGGAAGGGTCTTTTGGAAAGATGGATTCTGGGATGGTGGAGTCGCCAAATGAGCTTTATGAATATATCATCAAGAAAAGGAAAGGGAAATTTCCTCAAGTGGAGTCACAATTCAAGCTAGGGGTAAAGGCTTTGGGATTAAAGCTTTCCAAAGTTTCATTAGAGCACGAAAGAGGATTCAAAATCCTCCCCAGAAAAAAAATGCCAAAATGTTATCATGCACATTGTAGGTTGGGAAAATCCTGACCCAATCCAGAAGAGTGAGACAACTATGTGAGTATCTACCCACTGCCACCTTATATAGATACTCCCCTCTCTTTAGTGATGATGAGTCACCACAAGGGGGGAATATCGGTGACCCTATGGGGATTGAGATGGAAAGTGGTAGGATGACCAATGAAACCCCTATAGGTCAAGTTTGGAAGTGGAAAGGGGATTAGAAAAGAGTCTTGTTGGTGAAGGGTAGTTTCCAAGGTGTTGTGTATCTGCAAGACAATTGTAAACATGCCCGAGACAAGACGATTGATCGAGATACAAGACAAATAACCAAGGGAACAATAAATTAGAAACTAAGCTTGATGTCCTAAATTGTAACAATATATCATATTTATATCAGCAAAGTAAACTAGCAAATGGTTGCAAAACATGTTGCCAAAATTCAAGTAAAAAATATTAGAAACTAAGCTAGCAATGTCTAGTTTAACTTCCACTGAATAACACAAGAATTTAATGGAAATTAGGGTTGTTTGTTAGGTGTTATCAGTAAATTATTATAACATCCAAGTGGTTGTAGAAAAAAATTGCTACAACAGCAATATCTAACCATTAAAATCAACATACAATCCACCCAAAATATAGCCAAAGACAAGTAGATTAAACATGGCAATTTGCAAGCAAATTTCAATGGTAGACTAGTGAGTAATGAGAGAGTTTTAAGAGTGTATTGCTGCATCCCTAATGGTTTTAGAATTAATTTTATTACAGAAAGATAATTACTAGGCTAAGGTAGATGCTCTAGTGGCTCAAGAAAGCTAAAATCATGAAGAACAACTTCCAATTTAGACAATCACAAAATCTCTATTTTTCAAGTTTTCCAATGCAATGATTTTATTTCTCCAATGAAAAAAATAGACAAGTGCCTTATCAATTGGGTTATGGAGTCTATTTTTTAAGAGTTAGGGTTTGCAACTTCTCTAGGGGTGTAAGCCCTTTTACTTCCTAGAGCAGGTAAAACCTAGCAAGGAAAAACTAGGAAGGTGTAAGCCCTTTTACTCCTCCTAACAACCTTTGCAATAGCTTATCCACTTAAAAATAACGATAGAATTGGTGGAGGGTGCATGCCCTTATACTCCTCCAAGTTTTTAGATAAGAACAACCATGAAACAAGAAGAAATACTAACAATATGAAGAAATTCCTCACCAATTTCAAGAGATAGCAAGTAAAACCCTTGTCTACCAATAATGTGTTAGAGTTTAAGATATTATTAGGTTTCTTTTCAATTTACTAGATAACCATATCATAGATAGGATCAATGAGAAATATACAATCACAAGAGACACATCATTTATCCTGGGAAACCCTCATGGGGGAGAAAACCCAGCAAAAACTTCCAATATAGATAGCCAATAAAATGTCAAGAGAATAAACCAAACAATACATAAAGTCATCTCCCAAGTATGCACCTCTCTCTTTCTCTTCCTTATTCTCCAACTGCAGCTCCAAACTTGCGCTCTTATGATCAAGTGAGTGAGTGAACAAATGATGCACTAGCCTCTCTTATTTATACAATCTGGCAGGTGTAAACTGAGGTGTCTTTTCACTGGCAGGGCCAACTTCTCATTCTGGGTGGTTATAACCACTTTAATATATTATGGGGGCCGGCTTCTCATTCTGCCTATTACAATTAGGGTTTGACCAATCCACAAAAGGGGATTTGTTCATTTACAATACCCGACATGAATCAATCCACAAAAGGGGATTGATCTAATGAATAATACATCAATAATAAATAGAATACTCTTTGCAGCTACAATATTTCAACATAATGTTCCACCATACATGCAAGAGATAAACATCCAAGAGATAGAGCACCACTTCCTTCCACAAGACAAGTAACTATCATCCAAAATTTGCACAAGAGATAAAGACATGTGATTTTCCCAAAGAGGGCAACAATTTCAACCACAAGTATGTAATTCTCAACTGAGATGATTGTGTCTAAATGAAATGAAATTTTCTCTATTTATAGGAGGTATTGCTAAAATTGTTTGTCCACATTACTTAGGGTAAAACACAATTAGGGAGGTTGACCTCCTCTAATTTCCCCTGTACAAATTATAATTTAAAATTTACATGAAAATTCCCATAAAAGGGGTGACGTTATGCCCTACTTAATCTCTAAGTGAGACATTTTCCTCTCTAGAAGAAATTGTTGGGCCTCCAAAGGCCATGGACCAAGCCACCTAGTGCTTTGATGCATGGAAAAAGTCTCTTTTTCTATCAAAAGGTGCCAAGTCATCATCAAAACCACTAGCACCATTGAACCCTAGCCTTCCACTAATGACGGTGTACCCCATACGTGCAATGTAAGGCCTCCAAAGACAAGTCATTGGGGCTAGGAAGGCTAGAAAATAACCTACATGGGATCCTCAAGTTCCTCCAAAGGAAACGTCTCCGACCTAGGTGTCCAAGAAGAAAGGGTGCATCATCCATCCTGTGGGATTCAATCCCAAAGTTGTCAGGCGAAATCTATGTCGTTATAATAACGTTGTAGTACTTGCCCAACCATTTAATTGTCAACCCGGGGTACGTAGACTGACGAAGCACACGCACTGTATATGCAGGACTGAAGTAGAACTAATCTAATCTGATCTATGTT
>ML787885.1:769414-785043 GCA_009831015.1 Picea engelmannii | reverse complement strand
AATGAATAAAGTGGAAAATAATAATGTGAAACCCAAATGTATTTATGAAAATGGTATGATGAAGGTTTAATGGGGCGATGAAATGTAAGGAATAGTGAAGGGAAAGGTGGATGAAAATACGACATTTCTGAGTCCCAACAAAAGTGAAGGTCCAAGTGACCTTGTGCCTTCAAGAAATGACTTCCACTTGTTAAGGCCCTGCAAAGACAAGAAAATTCACCCTCCAAGGGATCACAAGTCACAAGCATCATATCAAGTAAGACATATATAATAAAAGAACCACCCGAACATATGCATCAAGTCCCCCCTCTCAAAATAAACAAATGCTCAAATACCTTATTCAACTTACAAAATTTAGGTATGGGAGGGTTATCATGGTGACCTATTGGGTGAATCATTCCCCAAGTTAAGGAGTGTTTCTTAGGAGGACCCTCTCTAAGTCATGTGAAGAGTATGAGGTGGATAGGGGTAATACTTTTTGGCATGGGGTTTCTTGACATACAAAGGCTCATATTATCACATTTATGGGTGCCTTTGTAGAGAGTGTGTTTCCCTTCGTCCATGATGCATGATATTTCCAAGCCATTTTTCAATTTAATTGATTAGAGTGCTCCCAAGTTGAAGCTAAAGTGGGACTTCTACCTAAGCATGAAAAGAATTTCCCACACATGCTCTACCTTGGTTAGCATGTTTAATTAGTTATTTATTTTACGGGTCCCTCAATTTTTGTGAGAAACATTTCATTATTCTCAGGATCCTTGGGCGAGCATATGGAAGGTTTATGATTGGATTTTATCTTTTTCTAGCTACAAGCCTTTGGACCTTCAACTCCTTCTTCCCATGAAATGAGGTACAATCCCATATTGGTTCAATGTGGCCTCAAAACCCAAAAGATAAGGAAACAAAGGGAAATAAACATGGAAAGTGGTAAGTATGTACGAGAGCGGTACGTTGAATCATCAAGGAGAACCCCTAGTAGCAAACCTTTCCCCAAGGGTGACCACTTACTAGGACAACAATTTCAATCACCAAGGTGAAACAAGGAAAAGATCATAATTTCCAAGCAAACATTTTCAAAATCAAGGAAGAACCCTTTGCAACATATTCAAATGCTTCATTTATTAAAATGACACTTACCACAACACTGGGCTCGTTACCTCATGTAGGAATAAATTTTATCCTCTGTGAGCCAAGATGGTGTGGTGAATGGTGAAGCCATCGATCTCATGGTGATGGGTGGTGTGATGTGGGGCTCTCCCTGTTGGTGTGTCTCTCGGTACTCCATGTCTACAACCTCATGGCCTCAAGACATCATCTCCTTAGTTACCCCTAAAAAAGGGGGGTAACAGAGATTATATGGTCCAGGGGTGAGGGAAGAGGAGTCATAGAGGTTATGAGAGATGAGGGTTATAGAGGCCATGAGTTTATGGTTTTAAGGGTTAGATATTTTTTATCATGGCACTTTCATCTACTTGTGACACTTAAGTGTTTTTTACTGACTACATAAAAAATCACTCCAAAGATGGATTATGCAGCTCAACCTAAAGGAGGAGGTCTAGTGTACAAGAAAAAATTCAAATGATAAATTTGACCAATGAATTATTTCACTACTACCTCCTTGGAAAATCATACAATTGCACACTTGATCCTTCAAAAGTTTCATAGTCCATGTTGCAAGGTGAATTTTAAAATTCTACGGCCTATTTATGAGATTGACACTTCATGATGGTTGGTTGGATGGAACCTATTCTAGTCAAGCTTACTCATTAAATTGGAAAGTCATTGGACATTCCCAGTAATATTGCATTCGCATGGGAAGTGGCTCTCCATTGAAGCTCCAATTCATCTCCAAAATTGTCTATAAATAGAGGCCTCTATCATCCATTTTCATAAGCTCAAGTTTGCTATTGTTATGCTGCAAAGTTTCTTCAAGGACTAGAATTCCCACTCGCTCTAATCCTTTTCTTGGGCACTCATAGTGTTATGTTTCCAAATTTTCCCCTTCATATGACCATTTTGTATAGGGAAATGTTGTCCAAATTGTTTTTGAGAGAGAGAGAGAGAGTTACATTTGAGGAAATAACCCCCCCAAAGAGATAGTATTTAAGGTCATCTTCAATACTGCTCAAGGTAAAATTGTAGGTTTTTTTATAGTTTTATTTATTGGTGATAACAAAAAGATTTTGTTTCCTCATCAGACCCCTTCCCTCTTGCAAATAGATTGTTGTTATTCTATGTACATTTTTATTGGAGTTTTTAGGTAGCTATTTGGAAAAGTTATCCTTGGTAAGAAATAATATAATGTATTTGCGTGTTGTCTTATGTGTAGGATCATTGAGAAGTTGAAGCTACACTTACATCCTCCTTGTCCTACTCAACATTAAGGTTTCAATTTTATGAGTGCCACAAGGTTTTCTTCACTTTTCATCTTTGAGTTCTTTTTTTTAGTTTTTCTTTTTTACTTGCTTGGAAGTAGAGAAAGTTAGATGATTTAATTGTTCCTTTTTTTTTTAATCTTCCTTAGTGATTCAACATGTTGAAGAGGTCTAATTTGGAATCCTTATGGACAAATAGACACACCATCAAAATAACTAGATGTTGCTAGAAAGCACATCACCTTATTGGAGGTAGCCTCAAGGATGACCACAAGAGATATTGGCTTTATTGTATATATTATCTAGGCTGAAACTGTCTTTTGGTCCTAGAGTGATTGACTAAGAGCTCATCTTCCTTTGACATAAGGAAACACGTTAACGAACCAAGACCCAAAGGCATCTAACAAGAGTGAAAGTTTACCCCCTTATGGATCAACAACATGTCAGTTCAAGTGGTGTGGTCTTCCTTGAATAATAGTGATGAGTCAACCCACATTTGTAGATAGAAACCAATGATGGATGTCCTCACTATCGGTTCATGACTAAGTTATGATAGGTTTTTCCACCTTTGGGAAAAAAATTATTTACAAAGTGGAAAGAGAAAGAGACACACATAACTTATACATATTGTATGTGTCATCATATTTTTCAAATATTTTTTATTGTCTCCAATAAATTATATAAAAGGATTCAATTAATGAAAACAACAAAATTATCAACTATGACTACGGAAGAGATTTGCACGATTTGATTGGAAAGGATAAAAACAGAAGGGAAAGAAGGCATTCATAAAATGTTGCATTCAAATATTTGTTGGTTTTTCCAATATAACGATCTCTCACATTTTTTTCCAAGTAACATATCCTAGGGAAAACCCTTGAGCTCTTCCCCTCATTTCAAGAATGATACCCAGGGTAAACCATATATTCTTCAAGGCACAATGTTAGATAAACAATAGGGCTCACATTGTTACAACAATATACTCATTATGAGCTCAACATGTCACTTACATGAATAGAACCTGGGTAAAGAGGATAGCATTCCATCCCACAACCATTCAGGCTAAGCCTAATTAACAAAGATCTCTCACATTATATAGGAGGAAGTTTTGACATTATGAGAAAAGAAAATTGGAAAATATGAAATTCTCCGAGGGCTCAAAATAAATTATAGTAACATGGGATAGAAAAAAACAATGATGGTAAGAAACTAATTATTAATGTGATGAAAATGAAGCATAGGTAGGGATATGTTATGTAGTAATATCTTTGAAGACCTCGATATAACAACATGAAAGGTAGATCTTCCCTAAAATGTTACAAACACCTTTGGAAATGTGTGAGGAATGGGAGTAAACTCTATAAAATGTTTAAAGCCTCCGACTTTTGAAAGTGAAAGTGGGTGGAACCAAATTTTCAATAAATAACCAATATGAGAAAAGGCATTTGTGCATCTAGGCACAAAAGGAGAGTTTGTGCAAACATGTGTTAGATTTGATGTATGTGTGCAAGGTAGAAATGAGTAGGATCCAAACAAGATATGTACGGGGAAGTCAACACAAATGAAGGTTGGGCAAGGCATAACTAAGGATGGTGCACAATAAATAGGTTCAAGGGTAGGATGCATAGAATAAGGTTTCACACATGAAGGTGTGCAATGTAGTTGAAGGGATTCACGAGGAATACCAATAGTAATTTATAAAACCATAAAGAAGGAAGGTTTTACAACCTACATATGGATGTGTTAGTTATATATTAGTGGTGGAGACATCTATAAAGGTGTAGAGCTTGAAGGATATTATGTTGGATGGAATCATTAATGAGGAAACTCATATAAGATGACTTTATTTATATGTAACAAATAATAATAATAATAATAATCAAAGAATATGTAACTAATTTGATCAAAGTAACTAACTTTTGAGAAAGAAAACATGATGAACTTACATGAGGTCCTATACTCGAAGTAGATCCACATATTGAAGTGATTTCACTTATTCTTGATTGCTTCTTCTGAAACCTGCAAAAACTTGTGCACACAAGACTACAAGAAAAAATATTTATACTAATAACTAACTAATCAACTTGATCAAATGTAGAAAGATTCATTGTGATTAGTATTTTAAACATGTAATCATTCAACAATGATGCATCACATATCACGAACAATATATATCAAAGGAATGTGCATCTTAGATGTGATGGTCTGAATAAGCTCCTCTTGGTTTTGAGAATAATTTATTGGAGCCGTCTGATCTTGGAGCAAACCTCCCTCAATCTGAAGGAGAAACAACGAAGTCAACATTGACTATGTTGTTGCTCTGTTGGATCGAGAGAGGTTTTCTCCAAGAATAAACGGATCCAATACATTTTTCTCTACTAAACAGGGCCAACCATGTGAAGGTGGAAGCTCATATGGCCCCTCCCCCCCTCACATCACTCTCAATTCCCCAATACCCAATCTATATTCTAATAAAAAATGTGCATTAAAAATATTCAAAATTGATAAAAAGTGATTGTAAAGCTATAAATGAGGTTTATCATTCAAATGCATATGTCATAAAAACAAGTTTTTATAAATGAGATTTATCATCCAAAATATGTTCCAAATATACTAGCTATATAATATACATCGATCTGTCTTATAAAATTATTATACATCATAAATTTCTTTTAGTCTTCTTTAGTTTTCTAGTCCAGTTCTTAAGTAAGTCATCAACCTCCATGTCTTCGTTTTCTAGGGGATCTTCAACAACTGATGTTGCTTCAGTCCTCTCACATCGAGCATGCCTAGTCTCATACCCACAATGTGGAGGTTGATTTGAGGGGCCATCGCCTACAAAAAAAAAATATTAAATTTATATGGATAATTTTTAAATAGCATTGAAGTAGTTCATTAATATTAAAAAAAACCTTTGCAATGTAATTATTTACCTGGTCCACTAGTGGGAACCGTTGGAATGGTTTCCCTGTACTCTTGATCTTCAGGTCGAGGATGCTCAACTATGACATTCTCTGACATTGAAATGAAAAAATCTACAAGGACAAAATCGTAAATATATAAGTAATAAAAATTAGAAGCACAAAATTTTTAAGTATGAAATTTTTAAGTATATGATTAATATAAAGTCATTTTACTGTCATGGGCCTCAGTCATAGGAACATCATCAGGTTTCACCCCACTAGGATGGGGCTTCTCGGGAGCACCATGATCTTCTGGTTGCACTGCACTATCAACGTATTGTTGTCCAGTACTAATGTTTTTGTTGATAGTGTTTCTCCCCTGATTAAAACAAGGTAAGACATTAAAGTTATGGAAGACATAAAACATTTATGTATTTTATAAGTAATGAAAAGTTAATTTGGGCTGATTTATATTTACCTTATCCCGCAAACTGGATCTTGGGGTATGTTCCATGATTTTCCTATGATCAATGACAACTTTATAGCCGTACTTATAACCAATTTAGAGGTCTTCCTCTTTGGTTTCAGTTCCAAAGTCATCACCCTGCATTGCATAAGATTATGTATTTTTAATGTTATTGGATGCAATTACCTGAAAGTTGTAAGGTGATACAAATAATATTGTTAAGATGTTTGGGATATTATGATTCATGACTGTAACCTCAAGTAGTCACCCTAGCCTAGCCTGTTCTGGCCATGTTTGGAAATCCTTTCTCTAGTTTCCTTCGAAGTGTCAGGTAACCTATCATCAAAAGTTTCAACATATTGTAATTTAGATCTAAAGAAAATCAAAGGTATTGAAATTAAAATATTGTAATTTACCTTTGGGTACCAGTTATTTATTCTCCTATTTTTCTTGATTTCTTTTCTTTTGCATCATCAATGAGTGTCTTCCACTCCCTCTCTAGAATCGATAGAGGGAACTCATAACTAGGGTTGACTGTCAAGTTTTGTCTATACACATCCCTCATATATTTTAAATATTCACCCCCTACAAAGGCGACCACTTTTTTATTGAAGGTCTCTACTCCAAAGAGACCTTCAAGATAATCCAAAAGTTCATTTTGAGGTTGGAATTCTAGAAATTCCACCTCGTGTGTACAGTTGCTCCAAAAATCAACAAGTCCTTGCTCTCTAGGTGCCTATAAAAATGGTCATTTCCTACATGCAAAAATATATGATCATTAATTTAAAAATAACAATCTCAATGATTTATGTTTAAGATGGACAACATGAAATAGTTAAAATATGAAAAACTACCTGGGAGTATTGTTTGTTTTAATGGAATTCTATTATCATTGACCAAAAATGTGCACGGAAGGGTCCCCGTGATGGTCACACATCTATCTCCAGGAAATGCACCCATATCAACCACATCATCAACCTCATCTCTGTCACCATCTCTACTAGAGCTTGGTTGCTATGTGGATGTCTAGCAGTGCATGCCATGGCTTACATCTAATGGTGTAGAAGATGGAAAAGTAAACAATCTAGCATTTATATGACGGCCCATGTTAGGACTCTATGGCATCTTTGTAGCGTCACTACTACCGACACCGGGATGAACATGCTCCAAATATCTCTATATAATAAATAAAATGTGTTTTCGTTATATAATGTAAATGTTAAAAAACAACTATCATAATTGAACTTATCAGTACATAAAAAAAAATAACTTTAAATTTGCATTAAGTGTAAATCAAAATTGTTAATCGTTTACATGTTTTGAAGCTGGCACTTTTCCACGGTCAAACTCCCACATTATTATAAAATTGGGACCACAAAATATTTTGGACATTGTTAAAGATACAAAAAATATAATGCAATAAGTATAGGTTGCTTAAAGAGGTGTTGCATAAGTACTCACACACTATTAGTCGATGTTTCTATTCGATTCAAATGGTAATCCACTAATAACTCTTCCCCGGGAGCTATCTTTTTTATCACGCACACGACTACCTGATTCCCTTCTCGTCCCTCATAAATGAAATTCGGTTACTTGTTTGTTGTCTCGAGTCGTGTGTTGTTTATAAACCCTGCACTATTACTAGAAGCTTTAGGCCATCCATAAATATAGATAGTGGCTCCCTTATTTTTATCGTTGTTTATTAGTTGTATATAATTTGCGGTGAGTGCATATCTTCGCATACTTCGCATGTACCATACCACCTTCATCCAATCATTATAATTGTAACACAGTATGATATAGTCCATCAATTTAGTTACTGTATTGTATTTTACAATTATTCCATCCATGGAAAATAGCCCCAGGCTATGCAGGGAAGATGTTGCAATGTGATATGTCCTATTGTTGACAATGAAGTCAGTGTCTAACGGAGGCAATTCCTTAGGTACCCATTGTTTCACCAGATGCTTATACCTGAGTGACACCTCTATGTATCCTATACTCTCATCATCATAAGACCATGATCCTCCTTTGGCAAGAAAAAATTCCATGCGTCTACATAATCTTCTTCTGACCTTTTCACCTCTAGTGGTACTTGTTCACATATCATATGATCTACTAGATGCAATTGCATTTCCCTCGACTATTTGTTCTGATATTCCCTCACTCAAGGAAGAAACATCGGACAGGTACTTGTTTGGTTGTACCTTCAGTCAATCAAATCAAATATATAGTTAGCTAGGATTGTAAGAATATAGTGAGATATGTAAAATGATACAATGAAATAATCACCTCTCCTAATTGACTTAACCACATTGGAACTCTGCTAAGCAATTAATTTTTTTTTTTTTTTTTCTATCAAAGGTCCTCTATTTCAAACTTAGTTTTATGCTAACTTTGAGTGACAAAAATTGGCTTCAAAATCCCCTGTGGGCGTGGAATATTCCAAGCGAAAGTCACTTTCTTAATAGAGGAATATAATACAATGATTAAAGGATTAAACTATACCAAAATAGGAATATTTTACAATTAAAAATTGAAGCCTTAATCTATCTATGTAATATGCAAGGAGAAGGCGAATATTCTTGTAAACAAGTCATTCACAATTATAAGTAAGTTGGATGATAAAAACATTTTCGTCACTTGGATTGATAGCCTAAAATTATGAGGTGGGAAACTTGAGTATGAGCCCTAAAAGTATTTTTTAGGCCCTAATGGTTATCCTTGGACCATGTTCAGGTCCCTAATACCAAACCCTAGTGTGAAAAACCTCTTAATGGTGTCCATATGTGTTTGTGTGGTAAAAATTCCAACTACATGTCTTGTGTGATGGTTTTAGATCCTACACATGGTCCATGAACCATAAAATCATATTTTAGTACCTAGACATGATTGGTCTTTATCCTTAGTTCTTTGAGTCATTGTTCATGGAATATATATTGAAATATTTATATAGTAATTGAGCCCCATCATTTCCTCCTATTACCATGGTCAAGACTTTGAGACCCATCCATGGTGAAAAAAACCTTCTAATGGCACCCATATCTCAATCAAAGTCCAAACATCCCCTCTAAAGTCCCTCTATAGTGGTTCAAGGTCCTTTTCATGGTTAATCATCTTTAAAATATTTATTAATGTCTTAATATCCTTTATTTTCTCCCATGACCATTGTTGAGGTCTTAATACCCATTCATTATGTCTTTTGAAAACTTTATAATATCTTCCATATCTCATTTGGAGGTCAAATATTCCATATAGAGGGTTTGTGTGGTGGATCAAAGTGTCATTCATGGAGTATGAGCCCTAGAGGATTAATTTAGATCCTACAATCATTTTTTTGCTTCATTGACCGTGGTCAAGGCCTTGACACCCATGGTATGCAAAATATCTTAATGATTCCCATATCTCACTAAGAGGCCAATGATCTGGGTTTTCATGGTGGTTTGAGGCATAATTTAGGGACCAAGGTCATATAATCTTAATTTTGTGTCAAATACTTGAGATCTGTCTCTTGTTTATAAAACCTCTTAATGGTGCCCATATCCTATTGAAGGACAAAGGTACTTTCTAAAGGTTTTTGTGGGTTTGAGGAATATTTCCCATAAGAACAATAAGATTCATTTAGGAATTAATGACCTTGTTTTCCTTCCCCAATCATGGTTAAGGCCTTGATACTTATCCCTATTACACAAAAAAATCCTAATGGCACCCTCATGCCACTCATATGCAAAATATATATTTTAGAAGACTTGTGTTGTAATTCAAGTCCTTGATCATTTCCCACTAGCCCAAAAACATTCTTTTAGGGTTTAATTCCCAATATTTCTCCCCCAATTGTGGCTAAGTCCTTGAAACCCATAATTGATGCACAAATGTCATAATGATTCTCATATCTCACTTAAAGGACAATGATAACCTATATACAAAATTCTATATGGATTATGGTGTTTTTATGGCTCTTGATCCCTAAAGGATTCATCTAGGGTGAAAGGGCCTTATTTTCCTCCCTCAACCATGACCAATACCATCTTAAGACCCATCCCTAGCATGTAAGACCTCATAATGGTACCTATATTCCACTTGGGGGTTAAATATCACCTCTAAAGGGCCTTTGTCATGGTTTGCACTCATGTTCATGGACAATGACCCACATAGATCCCTTTATGGTGTAAGGAACTTATTTTCGTCCCTTGGCTATGGTTAAGAAATCAAGACCCATCCCTACTATACAAAAACTCTTGATTGCATCCATATTCCTTTTATATGCCAAAGATACACTTCAATGTTCAATGTTATGGTTAGAGGTCTTGATAATGGCTCATTAGGTTAAGAACCTTAATTATGGCCTAATTCCATCATTTTCTCCCCTATCCATTGTTTGAGACCCGTCCCTAGTGCATAAAACCTCATATTGGCACCCATATCTCACTCTAAGGACAATTGAGAGTTGCAATCATAAATGATGTCCAAAGGTAAGCTAAAAGTACTCCATATAGGCTAAAATAAGAGTTTGACAACTTTAGAGGCACCAATAGTGTTGTGGCAAGTTACAAATACTAGCTTCTTTGAGAATTTGTATAGTACTTCAAATATTCAATCATGTTTGCAATGGGTGGTAGGATAACCACTAAAAAAATCCATGAAGGGAATTGGTAATGGTTTTTACAACCCAAGCCATGCTAGTTAGTTGGTGGAATGGGAAATGGTTGTGAAAACATTATGCTAGGTAGTTGGTGGATCTTTCAGTTTGTCTTACCAGAGATTCATGTGCCCCTTTTTTCCAACCAACAAGAGTGTTAAGTGAGGGTTGTCCTCTATGAGCTAGAAACAAACAATCTTCCTTATGCAAATAATGTAAATGTATTGATCAAGTGCATTGGCACGTGTAACATGATTATCCACCATGAAAATAAATTCAAATTTCCATGTATAAAATTCAAGTTGAATGTCTAGTTTGAGTGGAAAAATCAAGTTTAAAAGGTCGAGCTGCATCTCTAGTTTGAGTTGTCAATCTCAAGTTGTAAAATTCGAATTGCTTGTCTAGTTCGAGTGGTCAAATCCAAGTTGACAAGTCATGTTGCATGTTTCATGTCGAGTTGCATGCATGTCAAGTTGCATTCATGCATGTCAATTTGCATGCATTCATGTCAAGTTGCATTGCATGCATGTCTAGTTGCATGTCAAGTTTCATGTCTAGTTGCATATTGAGTTTCATGTTGAGTTGGCGTGTCATGCAACGTCAAATCTCAAGGACAAGTTTCCATAACAGGTAAAGTTTAGTTACAAGTCTAGTTGAGTTGGGAAGTCAACTCCAAAAGGTGAGTTGTAATGGAATGAATTCTCTCCCTAATTTGATTTAACTCCTCACTCCTTCCTATGCCTAGTATATATAGAATTCGACCCTCATTCTTCACACAATTGTTATGCAGTGTAAGAGCGAAAGGGAAAAGGCAGCGAAGGAGTTAAGAATTTAGGTGAAAATAAATTTTCTTTCTTCTTAAGCCCATAGTAGGCATATTGATGTCAAAAATTTCATAATACTCAACTTCATAATGAAATGAACTCATTAAGGATAATTGAGGAAAGATTTGAATATTTAGGTTCATGGGATACTTCATACTAAAAAAGGACAACCATTAATATCAAAATGATTTACTATATCAAGACTGATCTTAATCTATTGTAAAACAAAAAAATACACTTAAACAACATATACTAATCCTTTCTTTTCTATCTCTATATACAATGCATTCATTACATCATTTTTGTGAATTTCGATACGAGATGTGGTAGTGATCTTAACAACATCTAAAATTTCAAAATTTGTGTGATGCACAATTTTGTTTGGATAGAAGAGAGGTTTAGGGAATGTTCCCTTATTGTATTGTTCTTCTACTTTAGTACTTTCAAATTCAAGATGAGCATAACCTAGGTTCAGGGAGTGATCTATAAACTGCTAATTGAACAAACGATCATCATAATCAAATTCTCTACTCTAGTTGAACATGATTTCTTCATCATCAATGAATTTATCTATGATCTTATCATCACAAGGTAGAATAGAGTTTTTCCTATATCCATATCTTGGATGGATACCATGTAAATCATCATAAAGAGAATCATCAAAATAAAATCAATTACAAAACCATGATTATGAAAATGGATCAAATATAGGATGATAAATCATATTTTTCAATTTTTGGGAAAAGAAAGATGGGAGTTTCGAAGTAAAATTCAATGAAAGGCAAGTCAACAAAACCATATATATTAGGCAATAGAGTCTTAAATTGGATTATGACCGATGAATTCAAGATATGATTGTGAAGTAGCTTCCTTGATGTCTAACAAGGAAGATTACGAGTCTTGATATTCATGTACCACTACATAAAGGAAAAAGTATTCATGAAATTCAAAATGATTGTTTGTTTCAAGACTAACCTCCACATGCTGGTTCTCAAGGGTGGTAAAGCACTTTTTCAACATTTGATAGAGTTTCCTCCAACTAAAAATGAACTTGAGATAAACCATTAAGGAGCCCAGTGTTTGAGGGCAAGGAGAAATATGTAAGTGGATGTAAGGAATCATAAATTCTATTATGGACACAATACTAACCAAAGTGTTTGATTTTATTATTTGGATTTTCAAATGGGAGGCCTCTGAATGTTTGAGAACTCAACAAAGGACTTTGATCTAGAAGCTCCTTATTAGGTTTCTTCAGGACTTCATAAGGGATGATGGTGGGTCAGTTATGATGAATCATCATTGAGATCTAAAGAGGGAGATTTTAAGCAACAAGGTGAGTAAGCTAGAAAAAATAAGGGATAATATTGTTTCCAATATGACCACCATTTATGTTGATACTCAAAATGGGCATTGCCCAAGTTCTTCTTCTTGTACAATTAAGCTATCCAAACTTAACATTGAAACATATCTCCATGATTGCAAGCATCAATAGCCTCAAGGTCAATAGATGCACTAAAAGTATTATTATAACACAAAACAATAACTTCGGTTAAAGTAACACAGTAGGCCTTTCAAGAATTCAATCAGTGAGTAGAACATTTATTTAAATTTTTCAAAATGGATATCAACAAAAAATCTTGGTGAATGGATACAAGAAAGAGATAGAGAGAAGAAAAATGACTAATCCAACTAGTTTTGCATACAAAATGTAGTATTATGCATGATTATTGCAATAGCTTAGAGCTTATAAGAAGATGATTTTCTTTCAAACGGATTGACAATGGAAACAAGGGTATGCAACTGCATTGTTTGTAGAAATTTTCATTCTGGAATAAGGGATCCGATGCTTACTATTCTGACCCAAAACAGGGTATTTATTGGCAGTATGCTTAAGTTGCAATGCCAAGAAGATTCCCTTAGTATATTTCTAGCATCATTCAACATTTCTTGTAGAAAATTTAGGACAAAATTAATGGGAGAAACAAGCATGAAACAATGGATGTCATTAATACATTGGGTGAAGATCCAACAACACATAAACAAGGTCCAATTACCTTGAGAAGTGTCCAAGCATGATTTTGTTGGTGTAACTCCCTTGCTTGAAAGAATATTATTTGGTTCTCATGGAGCATAATCATTGCATGTATTAAGAGCACCCCACTATCTTGAAATCCACATCCACTTTTGGAGGAGCTTCTAGACTAGAAGTAACATGTGACAAAAACACTCTTGTAAGGTTGGTTAAGAGGAACAAGGGAAAAAAATTCACGTTTCTATAAAAGGGAATGGAATCTATGTTTCTATAATCCCTAAAACCAACTATTCATTGGAAAATAAATTTATTGACATAGTTAATGGAGCTCTTCTGCCTTAGGGGTGCGGGGTCTCCTTAATGTTGTGAGATCAATTTTAATATGAGTTTCATGTTAATGAAAAATTCATTAGGTAATTGAGATAAAATATGTTATTTTGCATAAAAACCTAAGATACAAGTTTCTATCATAAATTAAAATCTAGGTTACAAGTTGTTAGAAATAAAAAATTTAAGTTAAAAAAATAAATAAAAGCAAACAATGTGAAACAAAATAAATGTAGTTGTACATTATTCACAATAATTATCAAAGGTAAGCGTTGTATAAATAAATTGAATTAAAATAATAATAAAAAATGAAAGCTTCTGAAAACAAAAGTGTAAACAAGGTGATGTATCATAACATAGAAAGAGAAGTAATAGATATGTCTAGAAACATAGTCTTTATTAGTAGATGTTAAAACAACCAAAATACATAATCCAAACACATGGTTAATAATTGGTTAGAATACTAATAAGTAGTGTGTTTCAAAAATCATTTGTCACTTGTAACAACAAATAATCAAATCATAGAAACTAGATGGTGAAGACCCCTTTGGAAATCAATATCTAGACTATCAGAAACAGATATGCATACATGGTTATGTCATTCTTTTAAAAAACATTGAATAAAAAATGTATAATCATAAATCAAATTGAGAAATATGGGCTTAAGAATAAAGAACATTTATTTTCACCTAAATTCTTAACTTTGATTGGAAACCATCGGATCGGTAATGGGACACGATGTTGGTTGGAAGAACCCAGAACTAATGCCATTAGACACAGACTCAATCCTAAGGCCTACTAATGATCCGAAATCGGATTCAGAAGCCTGTCAGGGCTTGAAAAATGCTAAAAAATGAAAGTGCTTGGAATCCAACGAAACCAACACCATTGCGTCTGTCTCGTCTTCCTAATTCCGGTGGTATATTTACTTTGTCAAATGGAGTCCATATGGAGAAGATATCACATTCTGTCTGCCAAGCCAAACAGGCAAAATTTTTGGATGCTGACTGTACCTGTCCATACAGTCCGTACAGGACACGTGGCAGTACCAGGAGACGACACGTGGTAGGTCCATACAGGACATGTGGCAGCCTCAGGCAGTGACACGTGTCAGGCAGATTTGGCATTTTTGGTGTACGGCTGGACCAATCCCAAGGTGACATGTGTCACCACTAAAAGGGTGACACGTGGCAGGGTGACATCAGTAGCTGACGCGACAGGCTGACGCGACAAGTGACTGGGCAGTACAGCAAGTGACGTGGCAAGATATGAAAGCCATTCGACATTGTAAAGATCAGTCTAGAAGACATTCGACATTGTAAAGATGTACTATTAAGATTTCAAACAGAAATAAAGAAGCCTCCCACATAGAGAAAAGGCCCAGAGACGTAGGCAAAGTTGTGCCGAACTCCGTTATCAACCTGTGTATTATGGTTTGCTGTTTTTCATTGCTTTTCAGATCTGCAAATATGTTAATGGATGTATAATTCCTTTTCTTTTCTCGTTCTTTCGTTAAGTTTCCCAATGGTCAATTAATGCATGCAATTAAGAAAAAAAAAAAACTCAACCATAAGTCATTCGAAAAATCCTGACGGATCAAGTGGTATCAGAGCTAGTTGACGTTTGGATTTGAGTTTTGCATGTTAACCAGGGAAAAGCTACAGCGTGGTGAAGGCGAGCTTGTTGCAGAGAATCCATTAATTGGATTGAGAAAAAGAGCTTCTCACAGCGAGAAGATGGCATCGGAAGAAGGGATTTCTCAAGATGAGAAAGATTTCCGGAAAACATTCTTTGCCATGTCGGAGATGGTGCAAGTTTTGTATGAAGATTACTTGGAATGAAAGCATCCAGTTTTGGGTAATTCTTCAAAAGGAAAAAGTGAAGAGGAAGAGGACCAACCTCAGATTCCTCCTTCACCTACATCAACACCTCCTTCTTCTCCTTCTTCTTCAAGTTCAAGTTCTAAATCTAGTGAAAAGAAAAATGTGCATAAAAATAAACATGAAATGCCATTGTTAAAACTTGATGTAAAATTTGAGTTGCCCATATATGATGGTGAAGTA
>ML787885.1:756494-768752 GCA_009831015.1 Picea engelmannii | reverse complement strand
TAGACACATTAATTGACAGTGGATCTCAATCTAATCTAATCTCAGAAGAGTTAGTTAAGAAATTGGGATTAAAAACACAAACTCATCATAAGCCTTACACACTTAAATGGATAAGCAATCATCATCAAATGCACATCACAAAACAGTGCACAGTCAAGTTTGCAATTTAATCTAAGTATGTGGACGAAGTAACTTGTGATGTTGTGTCGTTAATAGAATGTGGAATGATCTTAGGTAGTCCATACTTATTTGATCGTAAGGCAATCTTCTACAGAACAAAGAATCAATATCAGTTCACTAAAGCAGGTCATGATTATGTGGTTCATGCTCATCATGTTAAAACAAATAAAACACTTCAAACAATGGAACAGTTAACGAATGCAGTGCAAGTATGCAACAAACCAATAATTGTTTCAAATGAAGTAATTGATCTTAAGCAAGAACAAGATATGGTTGTTGAATGGAAAATCAATCATAGGTTGCTTCAAGATAAGCTCATGTCGTGCAGATATCTAAAGTATATCAATACATTTGCAGTCATCTTTTTGATGCTGTCATTAGCAATGTTTTCTACATGGATGATAGTAGCTTCAGTAAGATGTAACAGGGTTGCAATGGCTAACAATATACTGTCAGTTGTCCTGATTGTGTTACAGTTGATCTTGATGAGACAGGTGCACAGGACAGAGTTCAGAGACAGAGAGCAAGCAGGGTGGCCTATCTCGAGCTTGTTGGCTTGTCAGTAACCTTTTGGGGACCAAAAGGTCTTATTGTGGGGAGGTGTGATCCGAAATCGGATTCAGAAGCCTGTCAGGGCTTGAAAAATGCTAAAAAATGAAAGTGCTTGGAATCCGTCTCGTCTTCCTGATTCCAGTGGTATATTTACTTTGTCAAACAAATTCCATATGGAGAAGATATCGCATTCTGTCCGCCAAGCCAAACAGGTAAAATTTTTGGATGCTGACTGTACCTATCCGTATAGTCCGTACAGGACACGTGGCAGTACCAGGAGACAACACGTGGCAGGTCTGTACAGGACACGTGGCAGCCTCAGGTAGTGACACATGTCAAGCAAATTTGGAGTTTTTGGTGTACGGCTGGACCAATCCCGAGGTGACACGTGTCACCACTAAAAGGGTGACATGTGGTAAGGTGACGTCAGCAGCTGATGTGGCAGGTTGACGTGGCAAGTGACTGGGCAGTACAACAAGTGACATGGAAAGGTATGGAAGCTGACATGGCAAAGTGATGTGGCACTGTTCGAGCAAATGGTTGGGTTCCACGTGGCCCAATCAAAGGCTGCCACGTGGCACTAGGTGATTGGTTGGTTGGTTGTTTAAAAGTTTGGTGTCGTCGGGGATCGAACCCGCGACCTCTCGGTGGGCAACGAACCAGTGAGAATGGGCTAACAGTTAGACCAGCGGGTGGTTCTTGTTATAACCACGGAAAAATTATTATTTGAATTTGTTTAAGTGCTAAGCCACGGGGGTAAAGGGCCGGGGCTTGGCCCCAGCCCTCGGCGCACACGACCACCTGACAGGACCATAGGCATGGCGATTTGAAACATATGCGCGGGGTTTTTATGTTACGTGTAAGCCCTCGGCCTACACCATATGACCGAGTAATGGAACCGGGAGCGCGCATATTGGTTATGGTTTGGTTACAAACGGTTATACCGTTGGGCCCCGTGGTCCCATGCGACTGTCCATTGAACCAGGTGCTAGCGCTAATACAAAGGGGGCCAGCGCTTAGCCTATCGGCTAGCGCATGGCCATATGACTGTCTAATATGACCAAGAGCACGCCCTTTGGGGGGCTGCGCCTAGTATTTAACCATATTATATAGTTTAAAAGTGGTTTTTCAACCAATTTTGGGTTTTAATTAATGTTTAAACTCATTTTTACTGTAATTAACTCATTTTTGGGAGTTATTGGGCATTTTTAGAGCCTAAATTCGTGGAGGAAGTTGGAGATGGATAACCAACTTCCCAACTATTTAACCAAGGCCATTTTGAGGCCATGGGGACAAGCTTCTGGAGAGATTTTGAGAGCAATTCAGAGCAAAGATACTGAGGAGAAGCCAAGTCAAAGCCAGTTTGAGGCAGGGAAGCCGTTGAGGAGGAGATGATGTTGGACCGTTTCTGAGAGCTTCGGACGTCCGTTTCGCATGCCGTTTTTTGTGCATGGTTCCAAAGATTTGGACGAACATGACCAGATTAGTCTAGAAGCCATTCGACATTGTAAAGATGTACTATTGAGCTTTCAAACAGAAATAAAGAAGCCTCCCCCACAGAGAAAAGGCCCGGAGACGTAGGCAAAGTTGTGCCGAACTCTGTTATCAACCTGTGTATTATGGTTTGTTGTTTTTCATTACTTTTCAGATCTGCAAATATGTTAATGGCTGTATAATTCCTTTTCTTTTCTCGTTCTTTCGTTAAGTTTCCCAATGGTCAATTAATGCATGCAATTAAGAAAAAAAAAAAAACTCAACCATAAGTCATTCAAAAAATCCTGACGGATCAACTAAGGATAACAAACAACACACACTAATTAATCTAGGAATAAAGCATGCAAACAAACCTTCTCACAAAGAAGCGCTAGTTGGTGATGGAAACTAACATCGCAGGATCGATGCGCGAAGGGGATGAGTTTCAACGGGTGGGAAAGTTGCGTTGACAACCTGCTTAACAAACTAACTCCTTGGTGCAAGCTACCTCACCGAGCAATGGGAAACCCTCCAAGGAGTTAGAGTGAGTCTAGCCAACGTCGATCCCATGTAAAACACCACCTTCCATGTGCTATCACCTTGGGTAGGAAGTCTAAAATATTATGGCTTCTATGGTACCACCTACTATACCAAAGAAGAGGGGGGACAGTCGACAATATGGTTTACACACAAGGGCATGGTAACTAAGCCTGAAACCACTTTGAGAGATTCCTCATAGAGATGGGTTTCTCCCAAGTGATCCTCGTAATACATGCAACTACTACACCAAGACCAACAAAGCATGGTTGATTACTCTGTCGGCCCCAATGTGACCTCATGCTTGACCCTTGTATCAGAAGGGCTTCCCAAAGTTAGTGATATAGAAACTGGATTTCACTCCCTAACTCAAAGCTCTATGTTTTTTTATCATCTTTGGAAAGTTATTCTGAAAATCCTATTCCAAATCTCCAATCCTATTCCAAATCTCCACACCTAAGCTAAGATGGGTTTGATGAGCCCTATAAATTAAAGATCCTAGATAAATTTTAATTAGCGCTTGATTTTAGGTTGTTATTACTCAAAGGATTGGTCGTGAAATTGATGGAATTTTGAATTGAATCTTTAAACCATGAAAGAGGAAATTGAAATGCAATAATTTCAACTTCGATGAAACCTAGCTATGGGAAGGAGCAAGAGGTTCCAAGCAAAGAAATAATTTCTTGATTGAATACTATGTGTGCACTGCTAATGACAAAAAATATGAGCTAATTATCCAAATAAATGGAAGAAATCTTGCAATATATTTAAACCCATTTCATTTTGATATAGAGAAATCAAAAATACCATTAAGATATAAAAATATTAAAATGGAAATTCACATTGAAGGAAAACAATAGTCACGAGGATAAAACCATAAGGCTCTTGTCTAATTAGGATATTTTCACTTCACTTAGATGTCCATATACTTGGGTTGGACAATACCTAAGCATCCAATGATTAAATAAGTAAGAAACATTCTGGATATGGATGCCTAATCAGTTGCCATAGGCCTCTTCATTTATTTTTGGTTACTTTAACATAGTTGAAACATGGAAGCATTAACCACCATATAGAAGCAAAAAAATATAGATAAAGGATAAATTATTCATGGAGGATCAAAGTCAAACTTTAAAGCCGACCAAATGGAGAGCTGTGTGGCATATTAAGTCATCGGGTGCACAATTGTGTCATAAATCCTTTGATACTCACATAATTCTTGTTACACCAAAATGTAGTAAATTACATATCCCAATGAATTGCATAATCACTTCAAGAGCTAGTTTGGTCAAGTTGGGCCCATAATAGTCAAATTTCTTCACCCAATGAAGAGTACAAAGGTGTATTTGGAGTAATTTCAATCACACAGGTGATACATGGTCTAATATTTGACACGGGACTCTGTTTCCTCCTTTAGAAACTATATAAATGAAATCTTTCATCCTCCATTTTCACAAGTTTAATGAGAGTACAATTACTAGAATTAATTATGACACTTGGTGGCGTGGTTATCCATTTCCATACATCTTCACCAAGTTCTATTTTTATTTATTATCAAATTTCTAAATGTTGAACAACTGAGAGGGGAGGTGAA
This sequence comes from Picea engelmannii, assembly GCA_009831015.1. Taxonomy (NCBI): domain Eukaryota; kingdom Viridiplantae; phylum Streptophyta; class Pinopsida; order Pinales; family Pinaceae; genus Picea; species Picea engelmannii. The sequence goes on along the minus strand of ML787885.1, from coordinate 764,416 downwards.
TCAGTTGTTACTGTGCTTAAAATATTATGCCCATTTTAAAATCTTCACAAAACACTCAATGACGATCACAATGATGCAGAGAAGTAAGTAATAGAATATTAAACATCAATCACACACATGAAATATACAGAGACAGATATTTCCTGAGGAAACCCATAAAGGGAAAAACCTCTTCTTCTTGATATGATAAGTAATCTTTATTTTCCTTGCATTATCATACTTTTGAGCTCCAACTCCTCTTGAGGCTACAACCTCTGTTTTGCAAGCTGCAACTTGCTGAGAGCACCAAATCTCTGTTTTTTCTAGCACCTACTAGAAGGAAGCACGAACTCCCTAGTTTTTCTAGCACCCACTAGAAGGAAGCACCAACTCCCTAAGTGTTCCAGCACCAACTGAATGGAAGCACCAACTTCCAGTCACACAGGCACCAACTTGTATAACAGGGAACAATAGTTCTCCCTTGCACCACCCTGGTTTTTTTGGCTGCAACCGGATGGAAGATACAACTCCATGTGTTCAAGCACCCACTTGAAACTCTGAGGACAACAATCCTCCCTAGCACCTCCCAACCACCTTGAAATATATTTTTCTTTCTTGAATCTATTATAGTGATATAATATTCATCAATGGCTTACCAGTCTCATCACTGCTCTGCTCTTCCTACTTCAGTGTCCTCCTCCTCACATCTTCATAAGATTTTTGTTCTTCTGCTCTGGCTATGCATGCTCACCTCAACTTTTTCTTCCTCTCTCAGATATGCATTTATGTTCTATCCACTACACTTCTTCTGTATAATTCAGCAACTGTACACAACCTACTTTTACCCGCATAAATAAATCTTTGCAGAAGCAACCTCCTCTTCTCTGTTCTGTGTATATTTATTATGCCCAGTCCTCTGTCAGATCATACACCTAACTCTTCATCCCCTTTGGAAATTACACTGAGTATGTTCTTCATCCATGGTCATTATGCCAAGACTCTTTGGATTCTATGGCAGCTACCGTTTTCGATCCTTTTCCATCTGTCAATCATCTCTATGATGAGTCTTCATACCACTGTCAGATACCTCGAGACTCTTCAACTTCTTTGAAAATCACCTTGCAGCCTCTTCGAATTCTCTGGCTGAAACCATCAATAGAATTCTACAATTACATTCAATTTGTCTCTAATAGTTACTGAGAGAACCTTCGTGCACTCATCCTTTTGGTGCTTTTTTTTTTTCCTAAGAAAACTACACAGTGGGCATTTAGATTTTCTGGCTAAGCCCCTTCCTTTCACATGACCATCGACAATGATCGTATGCCTAACCAATAGTCATTTCGTGATTTCACATTTCGGGTGATCAACTGTGAGTCACCTTGGTTTTCCTAACTCGCGAAACTCTGAAATGGAGCCTAGCACTGCTAGCTCCTTCCCTTCTATCCCACTGATGTGACCACTAGCTGTGATCAGGGGCCAAGCATGAGGGTGCTTCGCGATTTCGCATATCGCGACCTCCTAATGTGAGTTGCTTCCAAACTCACGATACACGAAAATCCAAAATGGAGCCTAGAAATGCAAGTCCCTTCACTTCTCTTCCTCTGATGTGACCACAAGATATGATCATGGGTCAAGCAAAAGAGTGCTTCATGATTTCACATATCGCAAAATCCTGTTGTGAGTTGCCTCAAAAATCCCGATACGTGAAACTCCAAAATGACTTCATATCAGATAAACGGTCGAGGTCTCTCTCTCTGATCGATGACTGCGATCAATATCGTGGACTCTAACTTCATATCGTATCAACGATCCAAATCCTTGGTGATTAGATGGCCCAGATCATTTTGCGACTTCACATATTGTGAGTTCCTACAACTCTCACCTTTGACTTCTCCAGCTCACAAGTCAACGAAATGTTGATCTCTCGCCCTGTGTCCTATGGATCCAACAACCTAGATCATTTCGCGAATTCACATTTTGTGATTTCTTCCAAATCTCACCTTTGACTCTTCTAGTTCGCGAGTCAAAAAAATTCCAATCACTCGCCACGTGTCCTTTGGGTCCAACGACTAGGATTCCTTCGCAGCTTTGGAGTGTTGAATGACTCTTGGGCTTATCCTCCTTGCATCTCCACTGGATCTAACTGTTGATGGTCCTTCACACTATGATCCAATGGCTGAGGTCTAATCTCCTCCTCTACACGCTCCTCCTGTCCGGACTCTGATCTAACAGACACCGGGTATTCTGTATCGGTGATCCACCGGCCACTGTCGCTCCTCCTCCTGAGCTTTGGCTTTCTCAAATCTCTAAGTGTCAAAGACCACGACCTTTGATCCTTCTGCGAGCCTTGATGACTTGGAACTCATCTGCATTTTGGGGAATGATATCTCTCCTGAGCTTTGGTAATGGAATTCACCTCGGCCCTGGCGCCCACTTGCGCTCTACATACAATGTTGCGCTATTCCTTCTCAACTTCTCGACCTTGTTCTTCTGTGTCTTCATTGCTTGTTCTTCAGTGTCTTTGCTGCTGGCTATTGTTCTTGCCATGTACACTTTGTTTGTAAACTTGCCATCATCGTTGTTCTTTCCATCAATGACAAGCACATTCTGCCTGTAAACATGCCAACACTAAAGTATACTTCTTGAATTAAGACATTTTTTTTAAGATACACTAAGTGGATCTTGTAAAAATCCCAACATTTCCACCCTATATAAAGTTGTTGATGTTTGTATGATGGAAATGATTGGATATAATCCATCTAAGCCTAAAGACCCTTATGTCCTATTCAAATATGGTGAATTCATTGTTGGTAACATTCATGAGAAGTTATTTATATTTGTTCAATTAAAAATGTTTATATACCAAGCCTATGTGGTGTATCTAGTCCTATTTCAACAAGCGTAGAATTTCGAACACCTAGATCAAAGAAGGTAAATGAGATGGATGATAGAAATCCTATGAAAAAATGGACTCCATTAGTAAGCTTGCATGGTCAAAATGTAGCATTCAAATATTATATTGATAAATTCATGTATATTGTTTTCTTCTTAATGAGAGGTGAACACAATCCTTGAATGTTTGTGGAATAAATGAAGATCTTACAAATGAACAAGAAATTCTAGAGTGGGTGATTGGATTTTGTCCAAAGATTAAAAAATGATTAGGATTTATGGAGTGGAAGTCAAACCTTTCATATTACCTCTATTTCTAATCCTCAAAATATTTACCTTAAAATATGCTAGAAAAATGTTCAATGTATATGAATTTCACTATCATCCCAACAATATTGGACATAATCCTCAAGTTCCTACTAATACTATTACCTTACCTTTAGATTCAAATAAGGAAATCTATAGAGAAAGAGAAGATATCACAATAAAAGATGGATATAAGGGACATGGAGGAATGGGGGAAATTGAAGATGGAATTTCTAAGCCAATCGAAATTGGAGGCATAAAGGATCAGCTCGTAGTTGATTCTCCAACATTGATTAAATATACACGTAGCCTATAATACGTATTTAACAAATCAAGAGCTATTAAATAGGAACACATTATTTTTCCTAAATTTATAAAGGAGGTTGTTATTGAAGTTGAAGATACCATTGATGCTAATGAAGAAAATAATGAAGAGGAAAGGGGAGACTATGATCATAAATCTATTCTCACCATTGTAGACTATGATAAGAAATTTATTCTCACCATTGTAGACTATGATTAGAAAGATATTCTCACCATTGTTTCCCAATATTTCTTACTATTGTAGACTATGATCAAAAAAATATTCTCACCATTGTTTCCCTCCATCCTATAACTAATAAGGATGCAAGAAACATGGTGGAAAAATATTATGACTCTACTACAATTAATGTTAACATGAATCAAGTTCCTACCATTGATATAGTAGTGTTCCATAAATAGATTGTGATATTGTTTCCAAGGATTCTCTTAGTCAACAAATGCTATAGCCATAGGTGTAACATAGGTGTTGAACACATAAAGTGATGTTATTAGTTTGCAACCTATTTAAAGTGATGTTCTTAGTTTTCAATATTTTGTAGCCACTCTAACTTAACTTCTATCCCTAATTGTGGAGCCCCAATTCTACCTTATGTTATTTCCCATCACATGAAATAGTTTTACCACCCAATATTGCAACTTGAAAGTCAAAGATAGGGTGGAAAAACATGTTTAGTTGTTTTTCATTCACGTATCTATCAAATTATGTGAACTGCAACTATCTATAAGTTTTGGTGCATATGCAAATGCACTTGATTACTTCAACACACTTGATTTAGTGTCATTTTTACCTTGCATGCATTATTTTATTTAGCAATTTTGTACACACAGGAAATTAATCTTAGATTTTTTTTGCTTCCTTGATTTAATGAGAGATTCATGGCATGAATTTGATTTAATGAGAGATTGTTGGATTACTGAGAGGGGGGGTGAATCAGTAATAGAGCATTTTAATCCTTTGTAACCATATAATGCAAGTGTTATATCAATGTAGCATTATCATCCAATATTTGCAGAGTAAATAAACAATGAACAAATGAACAATCATACACATACACAATATACCAGTGTTTTTACGTGGAAACCCAAAGAGGGAGAAAACCACATAATGTTTTTTCTTATATGTCTTGAAGAATTACATTCATTGGAAGCACCAACTTCCTTTGTTTTCCAGCTGCAACTGGAAGGAGGCTCCGACTCCCTAGTTTCTCAGGCTACAACCTAAGGGAAGCTCCAACTCCCCAATTCTTTGGCTACAACCAGAAGGAGGCTGCAACCCCCTATGTTCTTTGTCTACAACCAGAAGGTGGCTACAACCACCTGTCCTTGCCCCATCCAACCGCCCTGACGTATAAGTAGAATGATGGAACCACTGTCACACTATCACTGTGAGATATACTGTTGTAAACTTGTACCAATTAACCTGCACCAAATAACATGTACCAATAACCCAAACCATGCATCAACCATGCATCAACCTGTACCTTAATCTGTAATCAACCTATACCACAAACAAGTGCATCAACCATGCACCAACCTGTACCTCAACCTCAACCAAAATCCCTCATCAATTTCATCATCCAAATATGATTTGTAACTCTATAATAGACCTGATGTATATGATCACATACCTGCAAACATTCCTTAACTTTAACAACAAGAGACTAGCATTTTCATCAAACTTTACTTTAGTCTCACATGACTAGTTTTGGATTAGTCAACAACCCTAACTTGAAATAATCATAACTATGTACTTGTAATGAATAAAGATATGGAAATAGTACACAATGTTCTTTAGTGTGTTTTATGCAATTCCTCCAGGTTTCACTACTTGGAACCTCTCATAAAAGGAGTTATAGCAAAAATGGCATACCTTGTTGAATTTTGGCTTATTCTAGAGAGAGAAATTGTAGAGCATGCCCCACACAAAATATTTGTTGTATGGATCTAAAAGGTTTAAATAGAATACTACAGACCATAATCTAACCAACACATTTGGTCTTACTAAATTTGGATCTGTTATGAATAAGTTATGACGTTTTTACCCGAAACATCTGTTTTAGACTAGTTTCAGGACTAGCCACAAACCCTATTTTCCACAGAGTGTAACTCCAAAAATACAACGAACCACAAGGTGAAATTAGTACCATAGATACTTGGATATGTTTCCTCAATGGCCTCCCAATTTCACGGTCTGAATCATTCTAGAAACAAATTTATTGCGAAAATGGTGAGATGACCTGTAAATAACATACCTTAGAAAACATCATCAAAAGAATTTATCCTCCCTTGAATTTTGGCCTTCTTTACTTCACCTTCCCTCTGAAATTCAGCTTATATATCCTTTGGTTACCTCAGTCACCTGTAGATATTCAATATTCTCAAGTGTGATTGAAATGAGAGAGCCTTGCCTCTTATTTATACTTTCATGTAGCTTCCTTAGAAGCATCTTCTAGACCCCTTTGTCCACATAGCCACCTTGTTCACATAGTCACCTATGTCTAACTTTGCCCAATTTGTCATGTGTCCATATATCCAATAGCCACTTGACTACTTAACCCATTTTCCTCATTTTAGGGTTAACATTCTTATAACCACTTTCCATAATTAGAAAGTTCTCCATTTACTTTATTATTTAAATAATCCTCCTTGACTTTGTCACTTCACTTTATTATTTAAATAATCCTCCTTGACTTTGTCACTTCACTTTATTATTTAAATAATCCTCTTTGACTTTGTCACTTCACTTTATTATTTAAATAATCCTCTGTGAATTTGTCACTTCACTTTATTATTTAAATAATCCTCTTTGACTTTGTCACTTCACTTTATTATTTAAATAATTTCTTATTTGCAAGCACTTTGACTTCTTTGACCTTTTGAGGCTTCAAGCCAACAAATGAGGCACCTCCAACTTCGTAAGGCTATAACTCTCAAACCGTGAGGAGTTATGTGACGTTCCACATACCGCCATAAATGGCATGACATGTACTATCCATCTAGAATAGTCTTACCTGCAAATATATCAAAATCCATACCATTATACATCAAACAAACTTGGGTCCATTACCCAAACCTTTGTTCTACCGAAATTCACTACCGAACTTTCTTCAAGGGTTGACATCAATGAAAACCAACCCAATTAATCAACAATATCCCCCTTTGGCATTGATGGAAACACTCTGATGCAATGCTGAAATCATATCACTCATGCTCCCCCTGAAACCATGCTTGCATCTCTATGAACAATGTTCCCCCTGGAACCATGCCTCTATTCTCTGCATCTAATAAATCTCTCCCCCTTTGTCATCAATGGCAAATGTATCTTTCCATTAGGGTCTGCTCCCCCTAACTGACTTGTCTGATCTCCCAACCTGAACTGTCCTCTTTATGGTGCTTTCTTGTGTACATATAAGACATATAAGATAAGCATTCAAAAGAATTCATTTTGGAGTATAAATAAATCCGAGTCTCTAGCGAAGATACTCAAAGGATTCTCATGGAAGCGGTTTGTAAAGATGTATGCCACTTGTTCTTTTGTGCCCACATATTGAACTCTAATGTTCTTTTCTGCAACCTGTTCCTGTAGAAAGTGATACTTGATTGGAATGTGCTTTGTCTTAGAGTTCATCACCGGGTTCTTTGAGATATTTACGATGCTTGTATTATCACAATAGATTGGAATGGGCTCATCATACTCAACCTGTATATCTTTCAGATTTTGTTTCATCCATAGAACCTGTGTATAACATGTTGATGTTGCAATATACTCTACCTCGACTGTAGATAAAGACACTGATGATTTTTTCTTGCTTAGCCATGATACTAAACACTCACCAAGTAGAATGTTGCTCCACTGGTGCTTCATTGGTCATCAATGCAACCTGCCCAATCTGCATCTGTGTAGGCAATAAGTGATAAATCCTTTCCTTTTGGATACCATAATCCAAACTCTTTTGTTTCTTTGAGATATCTGAAAATCCTCTTCACTGCTAATACATGTGATTCCTTTGGTTCTACTTGAAATCGTGCCACCTGTCCAACTTCCTGCATTACATCCGGTTTGGATGCTGTCACATATAGTAGGCTACAAATCATTGACCTGTATTGCCTCTGATATGTAGACTTTGAATCATCATCTTTTCTCAACTTGCAATTGGTTTGCATGGGAGTGATAACTGGTTTGCAATCTTCCATTCTGAACCTCTTTATCATTTCTTTGATATACTTGGTTTGAGAAATAAAAATTCCTTGGTTTCTTTCACGTATCTGAAGACCCATAAAGAAGGATAGTTCTCCAAGTAATGACATTTCAAATTCATTCTGCATGTCCTTTGCAAATTTATGGCTTAACCTGTCATCAGTACTTCCAAAAATAATATCATCAACATAAACTTCAATTAATAAAATACTATCTTGAGTTA
>ML787885.1:702325-756444 GCA_009831015.1 Picea engelmannii | reverse complement strand
CTAGGAGCCTGTTTTAGACCATACAAGGCCTTCTTTAATTTACACACATAATCTGTGTTCTCTGACAACTGAAATCCTTCTGGTTGTTCAATGTAGACTTCTTCTTCAAGTTCCCCATTCAAAAAAGATGATTTTATGTCCATTTGATACACTTTAATATTTTTGGAGCATGCATAAGTTAAGACAAATCAGATTGCTTCCATTCTAGCAACTGGGGAAAATGTCTCTTCAAAGTCGATTCCTTCAACCTGTGCGTATCCTTTACATACCAATCTAGCTTTGTTCCTTGTAACCTGTCCATCTTCATTCAATTTATTCTTGTATGCCCACTTTGTGTCGATCACATTCTTATCCTTTGGTCTTGGAACCAATCCCCAAGTGTCATTTTTCTCTATTTGATCCAATTCTTCATCCTTGGCCTTATTCCAGAATTCATCCTTGTTGGCCTCTTCAAAACAGGTTGGTTCAATCGTAGATGAGAGTGCTAGGTGTGTTTGTTTTGGTGAATGGATTCTTCTTCTAGTCTCAACTCATGCATCTTTGTTTTCGATAATCTGATCTGAAGGATCATTCTTTTGTACTCGTCTGTTAGGTGTCTTTGGAGGCACTTGCTGAACTTGATCTTCTGCTTCTGGTAGATCCTCTTTATCTTCCCCTTCTACTTATTTTTCATCTTCTGCTTCTTCTTCATAAAGTTGTTCCATTGATTCATTTTCTTCTCCCTTTAATTCTTGTCTACTTGTTTCATCAATTGTTACGTTGATGCTTTCCACAACTTTGTTCAATCTCAGGTTGTAAAACTTGTATGCTTTCCTTGTACTTGAGTAACCAACAAGTACTCCTTTGTCCACACGAGGGTCAAACTTTCCCATTCCGCCATCTTCTATTTTGATGTAGCGTTTCCTTCCAAAAACTCTGAAGTGATTCACATTTGCTGGTCTTCCTTTCCATAGCTCGTAGGGAGTTTTTTCAATGTTGTTTCTAAGCATTACTCTATTTTGAATGTCAATTTTTGTATGCATTGCCTATGTCCAAAAGATATTTTTCAATTTGGAATCCATTAGCATTGTTCAAGCCATTTCCTGTACTGTCATGTTCTTTCTTTCAACAATTCCATTTTGTTGAGGTGTCTTAGGAACATAGAATTGTCTTTTTATTCCATGTCTACTGCAGTAGTCCATAAATTACTTTGAAGTGAACTCTCCTCCATTATCATATGTCAAGCATTTGATTTTTGAATTCATTTCATTTTCAACCATTTCCTTGTAGACCTTGAATTTTTCAAAAGCTTCTGATTTATTCCTGAGAAAGAAAACTGCAGTCATTCTTGTATAATCATCAACTAATAACATAAAATATTTCTCACCTTTTAAACCCTTTGTTGTAGTTGGTCCAACTAGATTAGTATGCACAATTTCTATTGGTATTGTCGTTGAATATTCTTTTGATTTAAACATGGTCTTTGTTTGCTTTCCTTGTTGACAATGCTTGAATAAAGTGTTGGTTGGTTTCGTGATCTAGGGAATTTATCTAACTACTTCCCTTTTGATGACTTTGACAAGGTTATCAAAATGTATGTGACCCATTCTTTTGTGCCATAACCAACTTTCATCTTCCTTTCCTAGGAAACACTTTTCATTTTCAATTTCACTTAATACATATATGTTGCTTGAAATTCTCGCCACTGTTGCAATCAATTTTCTTGAACCTTCTTTTCTTACTCACACTTTTTTGAATCAAAAGTAACTTTATGACCTTGGTCACACATTTGAATCACACTTATAATATTATGTTTCATATATTCTACTAGTATATAATTTTATGCCTTGGTATTCTTGTTCCCAATTCTAACTATGCCTTTTCCAATGATTTTAGTTGAATAATCATTTACGAAGGAGACTGATCCATATTTTTCCTTTATTAATGTAAGAAATCTGTCTCTATCACCCATCATGTGTTTTGAACAGCCACTGTCAACATACCAACCACGTTTCTTCTGCTTAGCTTGTAGAGTGAGTGTGCATTCTTCATTGCTATACTGATTTTGCTTTCTTACCCATGTCCTTTTCTGAGGTTCCTGACTGTGACTGTTGTTGTTATGTTGTGGTTCTCTAGGAGGGACTATCATTCTACAATCTTTGGCCATGTGTCCAAAGTTGTTACATTTGTAGCATTCCACTTCAGTGCTCAAAGATTCAAACTTGTTGTAACTTCTTCTCTGTGTTTCACTATGCCTTCTTGGATAACCCTTTTGTGTATGAATTTACAATTTGTTTATGTTCTTGTTGTTAGCTCTACAATTCATAGCTTTATGTCCAAAATTATTACATGCATAACATAAACCAAAAAAAATAGTTTGATACCTGGGAGTTGAATATCTTTTGAAAGGACGTACTCATATGAATCCTTTTTCTTCCTGAGGCCTATCTGTTTCTTTCTGTTGTTGATTCTAAAATATGAATCTTCTCGGTGGAGGAGTGTCTCTGTAATTTTCTTTGTAGACCTTCCTATCCCCTTTGATTGTTTCTGCATAAATTTTTGGATATGTTTCTTGTTTTGTTGTTTTGGAGTTTGATACCTTTTCTGTCTGATTGTATCCAAGTCCAGCCTTGTCATAATGAGGTTTTTGGCTGCTGATAATGTCATTCAAAACTTTTGAGTTATTCTGCATATTTTTCTTTTGAAGATCCTTTCTTAATGTGACAATTTCTGCTTCCAAATTTTCAATGATCCTGTCTCTTCCTTCTAGTTGTTTTTTGAGTGCTTCTTCAATTCTTTTAACTTCTTCAATTTGAACCTTCAAATTTGTGATCATTTGTTCTAGTTCCTGAGTGTCTTCTTTCTTGTATAGTTCCTCTTGTAGTTTCTTGTTTTTCTTCTTTTCTCTTCTGATAACTTCTATGGCACACAACAATTCTTCTCGATAGTCAACTTCTGCCTCTTCATATTCTTCTTCGGCCTCTTCTTATTCTTCTTCGGAGTATTCTTTATCAGATTCTTCTACTACCATGACTAGAACTCTTTCTGTCTCACTGTCACTGACTTCATCTTCATTTGATGATGAGATGTCTTGTTTGGTGCATAAGCTTTTCTTGAAAACTTTCTTTGTGGTTCTTTTGCCTTTATATGTTTATTTTCTATTTGAGTAACCTTCATCATTTATTTTTTTCTTATGAGGACATTTTTTATCAAAATGACCAAGACCATCACAATTAAAACAAATCCAAGGAGGCTTACCTCTATACCTGTCATTGGTTCCCTTGTTCAATCTTCTGACAAAGTTGGTCGTTTATTCATCATCTTCCGAGACGTCACTGCTGCTGCTATGTTCTTTTATTTTTTCTTTCCCTTTTGCTTTGACCTTTTGGATGCTTTGAAGGATGCTTCTTTTATATTTGGATTTTCTTGTTCAGTTCTCATTTCATATGTTGTGAAGATTCCATGTAGTTCGTCCATGATTATTGAGTTTAGATCTTCTCTTTCCTCTAGTGTTGATATCTTAGGGTGAAATCTCATAGGAAGAGATCTTAGTACCTTTTGAACAGTTACAGATTCTTTGATTTCTTCTCCCAATCCCAAGATTGTATTTACTATTTCATCGACTTGTAAAAATTAAGATGCAATATTCTCATCTTCCTTCATCTTTAGTTGTTCGAACTGACCTTTGTAAGTTTGAAGCTTTGCGACTTTGACTTTTGAATCTCCTTCATAAATATTTCAAAGTTTGTCACAAATCCCTTTAGAGGATTTACAATGTGCAACTTTGGTGAATTCTGATTCTCCACTACCATTCAGAAGTGCATTTGTGGCTTTGGAATTATTCAGACCAAGTTTCATTGTTTTGTCATTTATCGGAGAAACTGTTGGTGTTGTGTATCCATCTACAATTGATTGCCAAATTTCAAATCCCTGTGCCTGTATATATGTCTTCATCCTTATTCTCCAAAATGCATACTTCTTTCCATCAAACTATGGTATTCCATTTTTATACATGTTGTTTCTCTCCATGATCTACCTTTCAGTGGTTAAACTAATTTCTGAAGGAACCTTCTCTGATACCAATTGTTGGATTAATGAGAGGGGGGGTGAATCAATAATAGAGAAATATAATCCTTTTTAACCATATAATGCAAGTGTTATATCAATCTAGCATTATCATCCAATATTTGTAGAGTAATTAAACAATGAACAAATGAACAATCATACACAAACACAATACACCAGTGTTTTTACTTGGAAACCCAAAGCGGGAGAAAACCACATAATGTTTTTTCTTATATGTCTTGAATAATTACATTCATTGGAAGCACCAACTTCCTTTGTTTTCTAGCTGCAACTGGAAGGAGGCTCCAACCCCCTAGTTTCTCAGGTTGCAACCTGAGGGAAGATCCAACTCCCCAATTCTCTATCTACAAACAAAAGGAGGCTACAACCCCCTATATTATTTGACTACAACCGAAAGGTGTCTACAACCACCTGTCCTTGCCTCGTCCAACCGCCCTGACATATAAGTAGAATGATGGAATCACTGTCACACTATCACAGTGAGATATACTATTGTAAACCTGTACCAATAAACCTGCACCAAACAACCTATACCAATAACCTGAACCATGCATCAACCTGTACCTCAACCTGTAATCAACCTATACCATAAATAAGTACATCAACCATGCACCAACCTGTACCTCAACCTCAAGCAAAATCCCTCATCAATTTCATCATCCAAATCTGATTTGTAACTATGTAATAGACCTGGTGTATATGATCACATACCTGCAAACATTCCTTAACTTTAACAACAAGAGACTAGAATTTTCATCAAACTTTACTTTAGTCTCACATGACTAGTTTTGGATTAGTCAACAACCCTAACTTGAAATAATCATAACTATGTACTTGTAATGAATAGAGATATGCAAATAGTACACAATGTTCTTTGGTGTGTTTTATGCGATTCCTCTAGGTTTCACTACTTGGAACCTGTCAGAAAAGGAGTTATAGCAAAAATGACATACCTTGTTGAATTATGGCTTATTCTAGAGAGCGAACTTGTAGAGCGTGCCCCGCACGGAATATTTGTTGTATGGATCTAAATTTTTTACACATAATACTATAGATTGTACTCTAACCAACACATTTGGTCTTACTGAATTTGGATCTGTTATAAATAAGTTATGATGTTTTTACTCGAAACACTTGTTTTAGACTAGTTTCAAGACTAGCCACAAACCCTATTTTCCAAGGAGTGTAAATCCAAAACTACAACGACCCACAAGATGAAATATGTACCACAACTACTTGAATATGTTTCCTCAATGGCCTCCCAATTTCACGGTCTGAATCATTCTAGAAAAAAAATTATTGCTAAAATGGTGAGATGACCTGTAAATAAAATACCTTAGAAAGCATCGTCAAAAGAATTTATCCTCCCTTGAATTTCGGCCTTCTTTACTTCACCTTCCCTGTGAAATTTGGCTTAGATATCCTTTGGTTACCTCATTCAATTATAGATATTCAATATGCTCAAGTGTGATTGAAATGAGAGATCCTTGCCTCTTATTTATACTTTCATGTAGCTTCCTTAGAAGCATCTTCTAGACCACTTTGTCCACATAGTCACCTATGTCCAACTTTTCCCAATTTGCCACTTATCCATATATCCAATAGCCACTTGAATACTTAACCCATTTTCCTCATTTTAGGGTTAACATTCTTATAACCACTTTCCATAATTAGAAAGTTCTCCATTTACTTTATTATTTAAGTAATCCTCCTTGACTTTGTCACTTCACTTTATTATTTAAATAGTCTTCTTTGACTTTGTCACTTCACTTTATTATTTAAATAATCCTCTTTGACTTTGTCACTTCAATTTATTATTTAAATAATCCTCTTTGACTTTCTCACTTCACTTTATTATTTAAATAATTTCTTCTTTTCAAGCACTTTGACTTATTTGACCTTTTGGGGCTTCAAGCCAACAAATAAGGGTCCTCCAACTTCGTAAGGCCATAACTCTCAAACTGTGAGGAGTTATGCGACGTTACACATACCACCAAAAATGGCATGACATGTACTATCCATATAGAATAGTATTACTTGCAAATATATCAAAACTCATACCATTATACATAAAACAAACTTGGGTCCATTGCCCAAACCTTTGTGCTACCAGAATTCGCTACCGGACATTCTTCAAGGGTTACCATCAATGACAACCAACCCAATTAATCAACATTTATTACCCAATATTGCAACTTGAAAGTCAAAGATAGGGTGGAAAAACACGTTTAGTTGTTTCTCATTCATGTATCTATCAAATTATGTGAACTACAACTATCTGTAAGTTTTGGTGCATACACAAATGCATTTGCTTACTTCAACGCATTTGATTTAGTGTCATTTTTACCTTGCATGCATTATTTTATTTAGTGCTTTCGTACACACAGGAAATTAATCTTAGATGTTTTTTGCTTCCTTGATTTAATGAGAGATTCATGGCATGACTTTGTTTATAGAACCTCTCTAGCAAACACTTGCATTTGTACTACTTAGACCAATATTGTTTTGTAGATAAGTCAATTAATGAGCATAGAAATACTCTTTTGCAATATCTAGTTATGTGGGGGTTTTGTTGCGACTCAATTTGTTGGTGCACATTATGTGGATATCGCTAAAAATATCACCTACTTACCTAGGGAAATTCTTCATGGTGCGGTAAAAAATCGCATGCATGATTAGGAGACAATTTCTTGGTGTGGGAACCCACTTTTATTATGCTAAACAAGTCACTATTACACAATTTATTTATGGTGGTGAAAGCACTCTTTATTTATGCTATTGAAGTCTCTATTTTGTAGTATCTTTCACAGCTTTGAAGGCATCCTTCTATTACACTACTAGATTCTCTATTCTATAGTCACTTCATGGTGTTGTAAACACTCTTCTATTAAGCTACAAAAGGCTCTATCCGATAGTTTATTTAATGGCCTTAAAGCAACTATATTTCTACTATAGAAATCATAGTTCCATAGTAGGGTCATTGTTTTGAAGCTTCCTTCCTTCAAATATAAAAATATATTTTGTAGTAACATGAATCCTATATTAATGGATTGAAGTCAATTTCCCCTTCTTACACCATTTAATTACCATGAGTGGAAATCAAATATGCTATTTTTTTTAGGAGTAGAGGCCTATTTATAATCATGATGGGGATTAAATTTGAACCTATACTAGATGATGAAAATATGAAGTGGTTTAAAAGATGTGATGAAGCCTATGGTTTATTATGTCTCTCCATCTCTCGTGATCTTATTTTCCACATTAAATTTGGTAGTTCACCCAATCAAATCTAGACTAGTTTGGAAGGATTGTTTGGGAAGCATGATATGTTAAGAGGACACCACCTAGAGAAGGGGATAATCATATTGATCCTAGGAAGTTTTAAAACCATCCAATAATTTCTCACCAAGTTAAAATCATGAGGCTACAATTGAAGTTGTGCAGGATTGACAAGGAAGATGAATAATTTATTATGTCCATTCTTTCCAAACTTGGACCCAATTACTCTATTTTCATTTCCACATTCCATGCCACCAATAATTGTTTTGGAATTTATTGGAAGATGGCATCCCTTCATGATTTTGTTTTTGTGTTGACTAGGTAGAATATGGCCACCCAAGACAACATGTGGGCCATAAGATCCCAATATTTTCACTACCATGGTCACCATAGCTCACATCTCATTAGACTAGATCACACCAATAGGGATGGCACCATCAACCTTCTTCATCCCTAACTCATAGTGAGCCTTGATCAATTCCTCCAAGTTCCTAACCCCTCCTTTTTGGGGCCAACTATCTCCCACCTCTTCACGAAAGGGAAAACCAATCATGAAATAGATGTCCAGTAGTTCCAACTCTAAACATTTTCCATAAATCTCAAAAAACTCCTCATCAAGATCCAAAAACCTAGTGATCCTCCTTAATAACACCTCATTAGCACACATAAAATGGTTTTGAACTAGCTTCAATAACCCATACCATGCAAGATGCCTCCCCACTTCTGGTTTCCCAACCACATCATTCCTTATTTTTGTTTCATGGATTTTATAGGAAATATTCACTTGCAAATTTTTCTAGCCACAAACATATATGTATCGACTATGGTGATAATGATATGGTTAAAAATTATCCCAAGTTCATCACTTGAAAGAATAATGTGACAAAAACAATGTCATCCATGAACCATTTTCTTCTTGTAATGTTTTATATGATTGGAAACAAGAGAATGGAGATCAAAGAGATGGTGATATTTAACATATAAGTTATGGTATTCATGAATAATTTGTTTGGTTTACTCTTCATATGGATGATGGTGCTACCAATTGTAATCCCTTTTTAGAATTCATTGATCCATGTTTTTGACATGAGGAATGAGAAAACCATCTCTTAATTCACAAGGATGATGCTTTGTTGGTTATCCCTTCATATCACAATGGAAATATTCTTATGCATCTTATTGACTTGGTATTTAAGAATCATCATGAAAGAGATACAAATTTTTAGTTTTTGAATTTCAATTTTCCAGGCAATATTAAGAATCAAGAAAAAGAGTGTTGTCATCAAGTTGAAGATTGCCAAGATATTAGTCATTTTAATTTGTCAAAATATGAAAATTTTGAATCCTCTGACATCAATAATAGTGAGTATGATATTAATGAGTTCGTTGATGTTACTTCCAAGTAGTTAGAGGAATTGGGATATTTGGTATCAAAGCAACTATTCGATTCATTTTTGCATTTGACGTCGTTTTCAAATGCCCCAAAATATGTTAATACTATTGAATATTAGATGGGGGAGACATTCCAAAAGGCAACACAATGGAGAGAAATTGGAAAATTAGTGTGTTCACTTCTTATTGTAGTCCATTTTAATCCTTTTCTTGGTCTTGGTCAAAGTCTATTTTAGTTAAGGCCTTAAATGTCCTTTGCCTCTCAAGGGCATTATTTATATATTGCAAGTATAAGCTTCCTTTTGATTTTGTGTCATACTCATCCATATCCCTGCTTCCCTTGATATCCATAGTCATGCATCCCTTGTCAATCAAATACATGCATGAGGTCTAGTTGATCAATAAATTTCTTACACAGTTACACTTATAGTAGAACTTTACCTAGCTAGTCCATTTCCACCAATTACCTTAAGTAGGTAGTATTTATTTGTTTTCTAGATTAGTTTCTAGTTTCAATTTACCTTGAAT
Source organism: Picea engelmannii (assembly GCA_009831015.1). NCBI lineage: Eukaryota > Viridiplantae > Streptophyta > Pinopsida > Pinales > Pinaceae > Picea > Picea engelmannii. The sequence goes on along the minus strand of ML787885.1, from coordinate 747,180 downwards.
AGTTGGTTATAAGGACATTTGTTTCCCTCTTAGTTTACAATGTTTCAATAGGAAACACAAAACAAAGGAATACATTACTTTTGGGGATGGAAAACGTCACAGACAATATGCATGTGCCTAGTTTAATTTTCACCTACAAACCAAAACATTGCACAAACATACATTTTTCAAAAATTTACAAAAAGTGGCAGAAAAATTGGTGAGCATTTTGGCAAGTCTCGTATCGGTTCCTAGGGAAAGTTTGAATAAAAAAATAAATTTTAGGGCTATTGTTGGAGTAGCCAAAAATGCAGTAATGCCATTATGGGTAGTGAAAACAATGAGGGAGAAATTCATTGTCAAAATGTAGAGTCTTAGGTGTATCTGTGGAGTGTGTTTGATGAGTCTCAGTCAAATGCAATGTAAGAAGCATAGGATTTATAGCCTCTAATTTTCTTGTAAACCCTGGTAAACAACAAAGAAAATAACTCATAGCCATTAACTAATTAGCAAAAAACTCAGATCTTGGAGACCCATTACCGATTTTTGCGGCATGGTGTCAACCCCTGAATATCTCCACTCCATGGGTTTGTCTAGATAGGGCTCCTCTTCCTCTTTCAATGTCCAAATGGAAGCTACAACCCCTGGATATATCCACTCCTGCATGTGTTTGGTTGGATAGGGCTCCTTTTCCTCTGTTGATGTCCAAATCAAAGTTGCACTTTTGTTGTCCAAATGGGAGCTTCTCTCATGCACCTAGTCTTGGAATGGGTGGGGTTTTGCTCTGCTAGATGGGTGTCTAGTATTGGAATGGGCAAGGTTTCGCTCTACTAGATGGGTGCAAGATCACCCTCTGTTTCTTTGCTTACTGTCATGAATGGGCACGGGTGCGATTATTTGTTTGACATTTGTTTTTTTTTTTTAGTTTAGTTTTTTATGTTTATTTTTTTTAATGTTTTTAATATAATTAATATATAATTGATATATATATATATATTAAACCTTGTCAAAATTGGTACGGACAAGGGGAATCCAACTCTTTAATTAAAACAAAGCATTGCGATGCTCCCTGCGGATGCTGACACAATGTGATTTATCCTAGAATTATATGAAATCTGCATTTGCAAATTTGAAATTTGTACAAATCTAGGGCACCGATAGATCCATGAAACCAGAAATGCAAAAATGATTTTCAAATTTCATTCCAAGCTCTATTAATAATTTAACCCTGATTTTTCTCTTTTCTCTTATGGGTGCTCACAATATTTTAGTTTATTCATGTCTCCACCATTGAATTCGTTGTCCCAAAAACTTCAACATGTTGCCATTTATTTCTTATGATTAAGTACTTCGTCTCAAAGCCACGTTTTCCATCAAGTTCTTTTTGTTATACTGAGAGCTCACTTTTTTATTTTTTCTTCACCATTGATTTTGTTTTCATAATCACTTATATGTTATGGTATTGGTTTCATGTGTGCAAGTGCTCCACCTAGTACCCATTCTTTTGTTTTCTACTTGTATTTCTTCATTAGTATCATGGCCACACTTTTAAGTATACTTATTCAAAATATCATATAGATAGAACAATCCCCATGTATATGTTGCATTTTTTATTTTTTTTCCATTCTCTAAATATGTCATTAGGCCCCACTCTACTCGAGAAAGGAGTTTATTCCATCCATATTGCATTTCTCCCTTTCTCGGTGGTAGTATGCCACCTACATGGGTTTCCCCAAGTTAGCACCCTACTGCATGTTGGAATCCATGCCATTGTTTCCCCATTAGGATTATGAGTCCATATAGTCTACATCCCAAAGAGATCCTTATGCTTCCTTCTCATTTTGTTGGTTTTTTCTAAGGACTCACAATCAATTTGTATCAAATTGGTATATGATATGATGTGATTCATCACATGTCATTGTCATTTCACCTCCTCCATACCTTGAAGACCATTTTTATGTTATACCTCCATTCAATATTCCCCCAAGCTTATTTCCATTAGTTCCCCACCCATGGTCACAAATTCCATTTACCATCATTTATTCCACTCATCTAGGATCAAACCACTTGGTTGCATTCGTTCATGGAACCTATCTCTTTTCTTGCAATGTATCCATATTCATCCATTATTTTCTTGCACCTATCTTTGACCGTTGTAATCCCAATTTTTATTTTATGGTCTTCAATACTATTTACACTCGAAGTTATAATCAAAATTCTATTGCTTATTGTTGACCATATCTCTTGGTGTTTGATAGTAACTACCCAAGTCATCCTTGTTTGTTATGATTTTCCCAAGGAAATCCTTCAGTCCCTTTCTTAGTGACCTCATCATCCATTATTGTCCCTCTTAGTTAGCTACATTTGATTCATGATATGTTGCACCTCATGTTAGTTTATATAGGGTCTATCATTTCTTGTCTCTAGTGGACCTCTACCTACATACTTCAACACATTTATTCTAAGGGATTGGTTTAGAGGTCTTATGTACGTCATACCCATTTTTATCATTGACGGGTAACCTTGAACTAGGCAAGGAGAGTCATCATTTCTCCTTGACTTGGTAGTTGCTCACATGCCCAATGCCAACTCATCATCACACGATTGAAATTCACACACATCGATGGTTCATGTGTCCTAGTTCTACTTGAATACCATTGAACATGTATGGCTCTTTCAAGTATTTATTGAGCCCCAAAGTGGGAGTAACATTTTAGGTATCTTTCTACATGTTCCACTCAATGTTGGTTATAGTAATCCAACTCTAGTTGCAATTCTATGAATTTGTTTGGTTCTATTCAATAGTTATTTTGATCCACTAATTTAAGCTTTCCTCTGGTCAACTCTTTTCATATCTCAAGCCCTCTATTATAATCAGGCTCCAATTGTTCTAATTTTTCACCCCCATTGGTTCCATTGTTCCTTCACATGTGTTTAGACATGATGTATAATTCATTATTGATATGTATTTGATCTATCCCCATATTCTCATGATCCTATATTGAACTTTGTTGAGATGTCTTCATGAGCATGGGTATGCTCGCCTCATTGACACCCCACATTATGGTTTTTTTGTTTTGCAAGTGTTATCCATTACTAGTTTTTATACAATCCTTTCTACTTGGATGCTCTTCTCACTCTCAGAATTGTGTTTTCACGACATTTGGGTGAGAAAAACATGATGTATTTAGACTATATGATTTTTTCCTAACCTCACACATCAGGGGGAAATCATTATCACCTTAATTTTCCTCACTTATTACATTCAATTAGTCATACTTGGAAACATCATCAATTCATGTATTATCTACATCATGCACCCCATCACATGATGTTATGGGATTTTTGTACCTCACCAAATCTAGTCAAAACCATTAGTTGACCATTTTATGGATGATGGAATTTATATTATATTTTATACGTGTGTTGCATGGTAAAATCCTTGAAAATTGCATGGACCTCTTTAATTCAAAATTTGGTTAGCTCACAACCCATAAATGTGTGCATTCTTATTTAGGAAATGTAGTGGGTATGTGTGGACTTGTTTAGACCTTGGTCTTCATAAATGCCAATGAATTAGTCTTCCATAATGCACACTAAGTTTATGAAATCTCATTAATACATGAAGGGAGTTCACATGGAAACTAATTCAAGGTTGAGATTCTATTCTTATCCTATAAAAAGAGGCCATGGGAATGCATTTAAACAAATCACAAAAAGAGTAAAATTAAGCTTCTATAATTCCATTAGAGAGTTCAGGAAACCTTTCTTCCACTCATACATTCCTCACTATTTTATCACCATGTTTACATTTGCTTATGGCCAACCACAAGGGATATTTCTTAAGCTATCAAGAAAGTTGGAGATCAAGCTTACAAGGAAGAAAAGGACCATCATAAGGCACACCAACAATAAGAGGAGGATGAAGTAGAAGAAGAAACAATCCCAAAGAAAACTAGGAGGAAAACAAACAAGGCCCTTTAATTCTGTAATTATGCTTTATATATACCTAATCATGTGTTGTAGATCCATAATTAGGCGAAAAATATCCTTAATTAGGACAGATGGATACCCGTTAGGCCCTAAAGATACAAACAATCCTTGCAACTCCAAAAACAGGCCATGTAGATCCACAATTAAGCCCTAAATATATGGATTAAGGGAACACTCCATGCTTTATAGCCTTAAACTAGGGCTTGGCACATAAGGTCCATCATTTTTACACCTACTCCTTCAAATTTGGATTGTATACCACCCTTAGGAAAAAACATTGTTTCTACAAAGCATGTCTTATACTTTAGGGCCTTGTATATGGCTTCTTAGCACAAAAAACATTGATAATAAGAAAAATCACTATTTTTTGGCCCAACCCATGTCACATGCATCTAAATTCCAATTGCATTCATTTTACCACCAGTGGATTACACAACATAAAAATCAATATGTATTAAGATTAAATAATCCTTTTTGGAAATTTAACCTCCAACTGGCTACAAACAAGCAATTTTCTGCCTAGCCATAGGCATTATTGTAGATGCCACCACCAAGACAAGGTTGTGAGACCATAAGGGAAAATATCTAGCTATTTTTTCTACTTCACACACATAGCCCATCCCACAATGCTTATAAAATAACTAGACTAGAAATCTACTTCAATTTCTCACAATGGAATCTCCTATAGGGTTCACAATGAACCTTTCACCAATAAGAACTCTTCCCTCCCATCCTTCACAACACCAAAAAAGGAATTCCCTTTCTCTGCAACATAGTCCCTCAGGAAAAAAACCTCTTATCTTGTGCAAAGTTTTAGTGAAAAGTAAGGCACATTCATTAATTATCGTGTGTCTTATCTAAACAAAATAAGCTCACAAAGAACACTAATTATGGTATATTTGCATAAGAGATCATGCTTCCCAAGCATTAATTATTCACTGTCAAGATGGAAAAAAAACTAGCATTAAGGAGGGATGGAACTCTCAGTTGTATAAAATTTAAAGTAGACCCTAGAAGGGTAACTCATATCTATGGAGGATTCAAATTGTTATTTTCCCAAACTTTCAATGCAAGTCAGTCAAACCAATTAACTCACTTACAATTAATCAAGTTTCCTACAAACTAAATTGAGCATCTTCAACAAGAAATGGAACATATAAATTAAATTATGATGAAGTGAGGCAAATAGGAAAAAAATAGGAAATGTTATGAAAGGAAAATAGGAAAAAAATGGTGGACCATTGATCCCTTTTGGAAAATTCTCTTAGAATTAGGTAAATTATGGTGGGACATTGATCTTGTGTTTTAGAAGGGTTTCCAAACTTGACATTGAACCCTTTTTTATCATTAGTTTATTTGAAAATTTCAATTTCACAACCACCAACCTTATAATCAGGCCCAACCCTCCCTTGTGTCATGTAATTAACCAAAGGGATGTTTGCAAAAGAATTGAATGGTGTAGGAAATAGAAGCCCTAAGAAATGAAGAAAAAAATAGATTCTTGATCATTTAGTGAAATAGCATTCATGGTCTCTTAATCATTTAATGAAATTATTTGTGGTATCTTGACCATTTAATAACAAAATCGGTGGTCTCTTTTTAGGTATATTAGTCAAACACTTGGTGTGTGAAGATTTAAATAATGATATTTAAATATCCATGATAAATGAATATATGGTAGTCCTTGTGAATTTTTTCTTATTTAGTAATTATGACTTAATACAATAGCTAGCTTGGTTCAAGACATTGTCCGGTTGATCTCCTTGAATAATATTAGTATTGTACGAGTGGAACTAGGTGCAGGTACCACAAGGGTGGAAAATATTAACTACAAGTGCAACAATGCAACGATTTCTTTTTGTAAATGAGGAGGTTCAAGTTATTGGAGTGATGGTAATATTCACATGTAGTCTTTTATTGCTAAGCATATTTTTTTATATATTTGACTATATCATCCTAGTCACTCTCTTTGGATGTGTGCCCTTGTTTTGGGGTCCCATAACCCCCTCTTGAAGGGACACCTCACTTAAGTTGTGTATAAATACACGACCCAAGCTGTAATCTATATCATCTTATCATATTGATCATAGTGATTGATTACTTATCCCACGAGCATCATATCTTGTGTTTCTCTTGTTTTTGGTTCATCTTCTCTTCTCTTATGGTTCATATCAATTTAGGTTTTGTTGGTGACTCCATTCGATCCTTCACACTCTCTTATTTCCTCAACATGGTACCAAAGTGGGTATGAACTTCCTCTTATTTATCCAACCTTTTTTATGCTTGATTTTTTTCTCCTTATGCTTAGCTAGTTCTCGTGAGGTCCTTGTTATCCCCTAGCATGTGGATAATGAATGAGAATGTGTCTCAAGGCCCATAGGTTCCAGACATGGAGAATCTAGAGTCAGAAGAACTAAGCATAGCCTCAGAGGGCCCCTCTTTTCTTCAATTACAGTCCACATATCACCAACAACAACATCCATCCACTGGCCTGGTATTGAAGTGGCAGTGGGTCTTTCTTCATGAGGTAATGAGTCCAGGTATCATGGTATGTATCACTATGATATTTGAAGCACTTAAACATGTTTTATTGAATCCTTCTTCACTTCATGATGTTTGATTGAAAATTATTCTCTTTTCCTTGTTTAAACCTGGGAGGGTGACACAGTGCCCTAGTAAGTTGATTTTCCTTTAGGATGGGTGGTTACTGGGTGGATATTTGAAGAGTTATCATTTGTTCCCTCCATACTTACCACTTTCCATATTTATTCCTTCCATCTCCCCATCTTTTGGGCATTGGGATAGGATACACTAGGAAGAGTTGTACCTTACCTCATGCGAAGAAGGGGATAAAGGCCCAGAGGGTAATAGTAGATGGCAAGAGTTAAAATCCATTTTGAAACCTTTGAGATTCTTCATAGAGGGATCCCCGAGAAAGCAATGAAAATATTCTTAGTAAGAAAATGGGACTCACAAGATAACATGAACACTCAAGGTATTAGTTGATGTATAGGAGGTCTCATCACAAGATGGCCTATTATGACCATGAACATGTAGCGGTATTACATTACCACCTATCTGGTTAGCAAGCCATGGTAGTGGCTCTTGGTTGCATAGCCAAGAGAAAGGGGATCTCTTAACAAGTCGACCTTTTCATTTCTGTGAAATGTTTTGTGGATGACACTGTCACCTCTGGCCACTAAGTTAGGACAGTGGCCCTCAACTATTCCCTTGTAGCACAAAAGGAAATATCAAAAAAAAAAAAGCTAAGAAAGAATAAATGGCAATGCATGTGCTAGGAAACAATTGCATTCATGACAAGGTGCAACTCAGCCTCCACAAAGGCACCCACAGGTAAGACTCTACATTTCCCTATTATCACATGCACCCCATGCTCAAAGGTCTACCTCATGCCACTTCATACACTTACATGACTTGGATTAGGCTCCACCTAGGAAACACCATAGACTTAAGGGAGATTAACCCAATAGGACATCCTGAGACCCTTCCCAAACCTAAATCTGGCAAGTTGTATAACTTCTTTGAGAATTTGTTTGGTTTAGGGGGGTTTGATGCACATGTTCAGGTGGTTTTATTATTGGATGTGATTTACTTGCTATGATACTCATGAATCATGGACCTCTGGAGGGCATACCTATTTGTCTTTGAAGGACCTTTCCCGGTGGATAGGAATTCATGAGGAGATGACCAGTTCAGACCTTCATCAGGGCTTGAAGCCCAGGGATGGATGTTGAGACCTTGGGCTTGGGTCATGACAGTGATGACTAGCTTGCGTGATACAATAATAGGTCGTTTCCTTTGGAGGCACTCTGGAAGGCCTGGGAGGGGTTCCACCCTCCATGCACTAGGACGTTGCCATTTGGAGGCTAAGACGTCATCCTTCTAGTCCAGGATGACAGGGTTCCTTGAAGATGATGGTAGCACGTGTGGACAAATATTGAGGCCTTTGGATTCCCAGCATTGTGTTCTTGTAGCCTAACATCCCCTTGAGGAGACCTAACACCACCCTATAAGGGTTGACATCACCTTGTTTAGGGTTATTTTAAGTAAATTTATTTAATTTGTAAATTAAGGGAAGAATTATAGAGGTCAGCCCTGCATTTTAAAATAAATTTAATTTTAGGCCAGATTTTGGTATAAATACACAAAAATGACATCCATTTCATAATAACTCTCCCATGAGAGAGAGAGGACTGAAATTGGTGCCCTTTTTAGGGTATATTGGTTGAAATTTTGAGGTGCACTTGTCTTGGAGGCTAAATTTTGCAACTTCGATCATTTTTTTTGGTGAAGTTACTTGGAAATATAGGGTTTTATTGCTTGATTATTCTTGGTGAAGTAAGTAAATCTGCAATTGTCATTTCATTTTAAATGGTTATTGTAATGATCCCAAGCCATTATGAAAAGATCATCATGGTTTTGGTGTCTTTTTAAAAAAAAATCTGAGTGAGGTATTTCGTCAAACACTTTGTTGTCCTACTTGTTTATTGTGTTCACTTGCTAAATGGCCTCTTGATTTCGGCCTTAGGGTTTACTGATGTGTTTATATGTGTGTATGCAACAAATAATAGAAAGAGACAACCATGGAACATACCTTAACCATATACAATATGATAGACAAACCAAAACATCTCAAATAGATTTATTCATAAGATAGAGAAACCTGCTACAATGAAGATGTCGATCTGGAATGCTCAACAGATGGCCAAGAAGATAAACAATAGAGCTGCTACAAAATTCTCCAATAGAAGACTCCAACACACCTCCAAAGGATGGATATACAATGAAGACTGAATACAATAGATCTGGGTTGTAAGAATGCTAAACCCCCAAGCTGGAAGGTGCCACGCTCTGCTAGATTGCTGAAGCCCTCAATAATTCGGCCCTACTGCCAAAAGTGTCCAATCACCCTAAGAAATATGCCAACTGATAGATCGGGCAACTATAAGGACAACCCAGGTGTCCAAATCTCCAAATCCACTCTCAAACTCTGTAGATCTGAACTCCTCCACTGAATGGTGCGTCCCACTAGATGACTAAAACCCTAGATAATTCGACCCTGATGAAGGAGGCCTCCAAATGCCCTGAAACTCCCTAGGAATATAGATTGGGACACTTTAAGTCACTAGGTGAAGTCTCAGGGTCAGATCTGAAGTGTAACTCCTCCAAACTGACTAGATCTGAATCTCAAAATTGCCCTCCTTCTCTTCAATTCGTCCCACTGCTCTGAGAAATAATCTGAGCCATAAAATTCTCTCAGAAAGCACTAGGAATGATGGTGAAGACCCTGCAAGAAGAACCCAGGTGATAGAATATCCAAAATCCCTACCAATCACCTGCAATGTATCTCTCTCCAAGAATGGTGCACCCCCCTTACTGAAAACCCCCAACTGGTGCGCCCTCTCTCTATCTGCACAAGTCACTGATGTGGAATCCTCCTGCAGCTGAGTAGATATGGAACTAGAATGGTGTGGGAGCGTATTTCATCTCCGAGACCAAGCTTGGGACAAGCTAGGTGGAATCTTTCACCACCGAATCGTCCTCTAGGGTTTGTTAAGTCAAAACCCTCAAAACCCCCAATGTTGGGCTCACTAGCTAAAAGCCAGAAATCCAAAGATAAAACATACATTAATGAATGAGAAGAGGCCCTTGCCTTTCCTTTATACTTTTGGCTCACCTTGTCCCTCCAAAGTGACTTTCATTTTATTAATATTTAATTAATTAATTAAATCACTTTAATTAATTAATTAACCTTTTTACCTCTGAAAAGCTCCTTATCTCTCCTTGTGGCTTCCTTAGCCACTGAAAGTCACTTCTAGCCATCCCATCTTGTAGTGTTGCTCCTCCTGATTCCAATGAGCTATTACACCGAGAGGTTCCTCCAAGTAATGTGCCCAAAATGACCTCTTTAGTGATTTCAATTAACTTATAGTTCAAAATAGTCAAAATCATGGAAATCACCGGAATGCAACGAAACCAAAGCCAACATGTGCGGAATGGCTCATAATGATTGAATATGATTATCAATGCAAGATGTACCCCACAATGCCTCTCAAATACCTATGTATTCGCTATAACATCCATCTGGCTACTCTGGTCATCATAAATCTTTGCACTGTGATGATGTCCCAAAGTGGGGACATTACAGTTATGGTATATTTGCTTATTCATATTAAAGATTATGAAATTGCTTGTTTGAAAAACCCTAGGTGTAAAGAACTTAAGGTGCTACTTATTTTCTCTTCATTTGCTAGACTTTACTAAAGTGATTTAACCTATACATGCTTCTAAAGCCCTAAAGTGCTAACACTTTAGAAGCCATTGCCTAGTTGTTGTTGCATTAAATATATTTCAATAGTCTAAGGAGGAGGAAAGAACTAGGGCCTAGAAGTGCCTACTCTCTAATTAGTTCACCTCCCTAAAGTTTGGATCCGAGAGGACTTAAGGTGCTACTCCTCTAAGAACCTCCCTTTTACTTAGAAAAGTATAATCATAATTGTTTCTCCAAGTAAATGATGCTAAACTCTTGACTCCACAACCCCTTAAAGGCACTAGTCTCTCTCTTCTTTGGTTGATTGATCAAACAAACACTCAAACTTTAAGCTCTCAAGCCTCTACTAAATAAAACTAACACTGACTTAGCTTAGATCTCTAACCTTCTTGTTGTTGTTATAAATGTTTGCTACAACCATCTAACTGCAGAAAATTTTCTGCATACTAAAGATTAATTGCTAGCTAATCATTTCAGAATTTGCTTGTGACAAATTGCTATCATTATATACACTAAATGTTATATTTTCATTGTCTTTTAAAGCATTTATGAAGAGTATTTCTTGCAATTGTTATACATTACTAATTGTTGCTATAAACTTGTTCGTTATTGCAGTTTTATATCAGCTAGCATATGTTCCACTAGTTTATTGTCTTATTGAAGCATTAATGTCATTTTTGTACTTGAAGATGCCATATATATATGTGTGTTGTCTTGTTCTGGGAAGGTACATTTCATCTTCTACACTTGCTTCATCCCTTGAAACATAAACTTTGTGATATCTTTGATTTAAGTGACCAGTGAGAGGGGGATTAATCTTTACATATTTTCTTCGTTTCACCTCCCTTTAGGTCACTAGGGATGTCTCCCTTGGGGTAGTGTTATCCTACTCCTAAACAAAAAGGGGTTTCCTATTAAGGTGACAGTGATAGGTCACCCCCTTTTTATGCCAATCTTATTTCACTTGCCTTGGGATTTGGGCAAGTACAATTTGCACGATAACAATCCTCACAAAGATTTTGCAAATCAGGTTGTACCAAATTCAGAGGATGATACTATTGGTATTGACTCCACCTTATTTGGATATTTCTTCATATTCCAAGGATTAGTACTTTTATGTTGGATATTGTAGTTGGTTAAAAAGGCCTACTTATCCAACAATGATTCATTGTGACTATAAGAAACCTTGTAATGATCCCAAGCCATTATGCAAGGATCATCACGGTTTTGGTGTCTTTTTAAAACTTTTATGAGTGAGGTATTTCGTTAAACACTTTGTTGTCCTACTTGTTTACTATGTTCACTTGTTGAATGGCCTCTTGATTTCAGACTTAGGGTTTACTGATGTGTTTATATGTGTGTATGCAGAAAATAACAGAAAGAGACAACCATTGAACATACCTCAACCATATGCAATATGATAGACAAGACAAAACATCTCAAATAGCTTTTATTCATAAGATAGAGAAACCTGCTACAATGGAGATGCCGATATGGAATGCTCAACAGATGGCCAAGAAGATAAACAATAGAGCTGCTACAAAATTCTCCAATAGAAGACTCCAACACGCCTCCAAAGGTTGGATATACAATGAAGACTGAATACAATAGATCTGGGTTGTAAGAATGCTAAACCCCCAAGTTGGAAGGTGCCACGCTCTGCTAGAATGATGAAGCCCTCAATAATTCGGCCCTGCTACCAAAGGTGTCCAATCACCCCAAGAAATATGCCAACTGATAGATTGAGAAACTGTAAGGACAACCCAGGTGTCCAAATCTCCAAATCCACTCTCAAACCCCGTAGATCTGAACTCCTCCACTAAATGGTGCACCCCACTAGATGACTGAAACCCTAGATAATTCGGCCTTGATGAAGGAGGCCTCCAAATGCTCTGAAAATCCCCAGGAATATATATTGGGACACTGCAAGTCACTAGGTGAAGTCTCAGGGTCAGATATGAAGTGTAACCCCTCCAAACGGACTAGATCTGAATCTCAAAAACACCCTCCTTCTCTTCAATTCGTCCCACTGCTCTAAGAAATAATCTGAGCCATAAAACTCTCATAGAAAGCACTAGGAATGATGGTGAAGACCTTGCAAGAAGAAACCAGGTGATTGAATCTCCAAAAGCCCTGCCAATCACCTGCAATGTATCTCTCTCCAAGAAGGGTGTGCCCCCCCCTTGCTGAAAACCCCCAACTGGTGCGCCCTCTCTCTATTTGCACAAGTCACTGATGTGGAATCCTCCTGCAACTGAGTAGATCTAGAACTATAATGGTGTGGGAGCATATTGCATCTCCGAGACCAAGCTTGGGACAAGCTAGGTGGAATCTTTCACCACCGAATCATCCTCTAGAGTTTGTTAAGTCATAACCCTCAAAACCCCCAATGTTGGGCTCACTAGCTAAAAGCCAAAAATCCAAAGATAAAACATACATGAATCAATGAGAAGAGGCCCTTGCCTTTCCTTTATACTTTTTGGCTCACCTTGTCGCTCCAAAGTGACTTTCATTTTATTAATATTTAATTAATTAATTAAATCACTTTAATTAATTAATTAACCTTTTTACCTCTGAAAATCTCCTTATCTCTCCTTGTGGCTTCCCTGGCCACTGAAAGTCACTTCCATCACGGTTTTGGTGTCTTTTAAAAAAAAATTGAGTGAGGTATTTCGTCAAACACTTTGTTGTCCAACTTGTTTGCTGTGTTCACTTGTTGAATGACCTCTTGATTTCGGCCTTAGGGTTTACTGATGTGTTTATATGTGTGTATGCAACAAATAATAGAAAGAGACAACCATGGAACATACCTCAACCATATGCAATATGATAGACAAGCCAAAACATCTCAAATAGCTTTTATTCATAAGATAGAGAAACCTGCTACAATGGAGATGTCGATCTGGAATGCTCAACAGATGACCAAGAAGATAAATAATAGAGCTGCTACAAAATGATCCAATAGAAGACTCCAACATGCCTCCAAAGGTTGGATATACAATGAAGACTGAATACATTAGATCTGGGCCATAAGAATGCTAAACCCTCAAGCTAGAAGGTGCCACGCTCTGCTAGAATGTTGAAGCCCTCAATAGTTCAGCCCTGTTATTCCCGATATCTAGGGATAGCTAGGAGATCATGTGTCGAGGCCCACAGGTCCTAGACATGGAGTACCGAGAGAAGGATTGACCTGAGCATGGCCCTGGAGGGCCCATTCTTATTTTCTTCACCAGGCTTGTCCTGTCAGCAGCAGCAGCTTCCATCACCATCGGCTTGGACTTGCATCAGAGAAGACTCTTGCTCCATGAGGTAATTGGTCCAAGTTATCATGGTATGTGTCATGTTTGATCATTATAACCTTCTTATATATGCATCAAGTTCCTTACATTTCTGATAACTGCTTGGATCTTACACTAATCCACTTGACCATTGATTGGGGGGATTAACGGGGTGATCTAGCAAGCTTGTATTTATGGGTTTTGGTTAGCCACCAAGGGGGATTTGTAGAGCCATCGTCCGCTCCCATCATTCTATCATTTTACATCTTATCTCCCACACATCCATCCCATTCCCCTAGTACGACCATTAGGATGACCATTTGAGGGTTACACTTTGTCCTATGGGAAGAAAGGGCTAAAGGCCCAAGGGGTAAAAGCAGCTGGTAAAAGATAAAAGCCATAAAAATGAAACCTAGAGATGCTTCGCCCAAGGATCCTTGAGAACGCAATAAAAATCCTCTCGATAAGAAACTAAGGGACCCTAAGAAAAATAATAAAACAAGACCTAACCAAGAGGATGGGAGGTCTCATCACGAGCTGGCCCATTATGTTCATAGGTATCCAACGGTATGACATTGCCATTATCTGGTTACCACGCTAGGGCAATGACCTTTGGTTGCATGGCCAAAAGAAAGGGGGTCTCATCACGAGCCAACCTTATCATTTTTGCGAAGATACCAGTGGGTAAAACTGACAGCTCTGGTCACCACGCCAAGGCAGTGTCCTCTGGTCATACCTTGAAGTAAAAAATAAAGAAAAGCAATAAATGAAAGATAAAGGCAACAAAAGGGCTTGGAAAAAGTGCATCCATGACGGGTACAACTCACCTCCTACAGAGGCACCCACAGACAAGACCTACCCCTGGTCTTACTATGACTAGACATCCCTAGACCATATCACTTCATGAACATGGCTTGAATGATCCTCTGAGGAGACTTTCCTTTTCTTGTGGGTATTAGCCCAATAGGTTATTCTGTTGGTTTCTTCAGCTTTGTATAGTAGATATGTGTGATGTCTTTGAGATCTTAGATGATATGCTAGGGATTTCATGCAGGTATTTGATAAATTTAATGATGAAACATGATTGACATTGCTATGATCCCGAGGACTGATGAGCCCAGGGAGGGCGCAGTTTTTGATGTGCAGGACCATGCCCGACAGACAGGTACCAAAGGACTGGTACACATGGGGATATGATTAGCTCGAACCTAGAAATTGATGATTAGCTCTTGTTTGAGGATGTTCTTGGTATGTTATGGTGTTTCTCTCATTGGAAGGTTTACAACTAGGGTTTGATGAGCATTCTTCATGATTTGTAAGTGTATTTTTCATGCAAAACTTCTTGAATGAATGGTTGTAGGTTAAATCTCTTGCATTTATTGTTATATTTCTATTATATTGCTTAATCTTAAAATCCTAGGTAGCAAGCACACAAGTAGGTCCTTGCTATATGTCCCCATGATTGAGAAACTTGTTTTAGCCATTGATTAAGGAATATATAGCCTAGTCGTTGCTATACTAATCATCCTTTTTCTGAGTTAGCATTTAAACATAAGTTGAAGAAAGAAGACGTCCTAGGCCTAGCTGATTCTACACCTAGGGTTTTGACTTTTTAGGGTTTGAAGGGCCTTGCTCTTGCAACACTTTTCACCTTTAGATTTGTGTTTTAAAGATAACCGTTTTGCCAAGGATATTTAAAGAAAGAGGAAGGAGCATGGGGCCTTGCTTAAGCAACACCAGAATGAGCCTCCTTCCCTTAGGGTTTTGATTCTAGGGCCCTGCTATTGCAGCACCATAGAACCTAACTCTCTAGTCTTTAGATTTTGATCCTCCCGAGATCTTTCCCTTTCTTTTGACTCCATAAAACCCTAAGGCATTGGTTTTTCTCTCCAACGTTGAGCTTGTTGTGTCAAAACAACCTTTCAAAATTCTCAAATTTGAAACCCTAACTAACCCTAACGTCTACTAACCTAGAAATTGATGATGATTTCATGTCTTAATTGAGATTTTGGTTGATAGAAAACAATGTGGCTAGGTCATCCCATGATATACATTGATGTATTAATAGTTTTCATTGGCTAAATAAAAAAACGTTGACCTCCTTGTCTATTATACTAACCCTAGAAGAAAGATGACGTCACCTCTAGTATACTTGACGCAACAACTGCATGTATATGAGCATTTGATGATATTTAATGCATTGAGTTAATTTAAGGATTGATCATTTTCATTGGATGCTATATCACTCTGGTATTTATTGACAAGTGACTTTAATTTTCCATTGCCATTATTGCAAACATTGACTTCGTCAATATTTACTGCTATTTATGCTCATGTACATTAAATGTTGATAGTCATTGATTAATGAAGTACTAACCACTGTTGCATGTACTAGTATCATTATTGTCTTTTCTCGCAAGCAGGTGCCTCTTCTGTGGTTCTTCTTCATCTGACTATCTTCTTGGCGGTAATCTGTGAAGGGAAAACTTTCCTTAATCCTTAAGCCTTTACCTTTCAAAACCCCAGATTGCCAGGGATGTCTCCCTTGGGTTTAGCCACCCTAAATAGAAAGAGCCCCCCCATCGAGGTGATAGTGGGTGGGAAGTCTCCTGTTACGCCAATTTGACCCTTACCCTTTGGCTTCTTGACCTAAACTACAAATTGAGCGATAACATTTTGGCACCGTTGCTAGGGAACACTGAGTCAATATTCCTCAACGACAAATCTTTCGGTAAGCCTTGCATCAAAGACCTTTTCTTACAAGCTTACCTGGCGACTCCACTAGACATTTTCCCCCTATTCTTTGGTAGTTTCAGGAAAACTATCTGGTGAATCCGCAAACCAAAAGGAGGTTCAATAACCCTCCTCTAGCTTTCAGAAGGAAGCCTCCTACTAATTCACCTGTTGTCATGTCACTTTTTGGAAAGAGACTTCCTTTAAACATGTCTACTTCTCAGACCGATACTACAAACCCAGTCAACAATTAGAGACAATGGTCATCTACCTTGTTCAAGCCTTTAGACATGTCAGCCATACCTGGCTACCCTAGGAAAATGCCACCTAAATATGAAAAGTGGTTGCCTAAGTTTACCGGCACTGATGTTACCAGTGCCGAAGAGCATATGAGTAACTTCTGGGCATTTTTTCAGCTTCACCCCATTAGTGATGATGTTGAAGACTTGGTCATGAAGCTCTTCTCTGCTACCCTTTATGATGCTACAAGACGTTGGTATCTTGGCCTACCTGATGGAAGCATTAAGACCATGGATAGACTTGAGGAAATCTTCCTTAGAAGGTGGAGTATCAAAGAAGATCCGAACATGTTGCTCACCCGATTAAATGGCATTGCCAGACGTGAAAATGAATCTATTCGAGAGTTTCATACCAGGTTCGAAGCTTTGCTCCAACAAATTACCCCAAGCCACCATCCGAAAGATGATTACCTTGTTCACATTTATACTAGATCTTTCAATGGCCAATTAGGGTATCTCCTCAGAGAAAAAGACCCTCAATCCATTCAAGAAGCCCAAGAGCTTGCAACAAAGATTGAAGGAAATCTCCTTTCATCCAAGATTGAGCCCTTTGACAACCCTAGGAGGAAAATAGATATCAAGCAGAAAGTAGTTCCTAATGTTGATCCCACTTCGAATCTTTGTACCAGTATTAGTAAGCTACAAGCTTCAGTGGATAGCATCATGAAGAATCAAGAAGAAATGATGAACAAAATCGTGAGACTTGAGAAGTCATAGACCCAGGCACCAAGACCTCCATTCAAAGGGCCATACCAGAAAGGGAACCAAACCTACAATCCAAAGAATGAGAATGAAGTTCTGAATACTCTGGCCTCTGCAAATGTTGTTGATGAAAATCCCTGGTGTCTGGAATGCAGTGAAGCACATTGGGAGAATGAGTGTCCTTATAACGCCAGACAACAACAAGTCAATAACTTTGACTGCTTTTCAAGTTTCCCTCAGATAAATATCACAGATGCAGAACATCAACAAGCCCTGAAGGAAGCAGCCAGAGTAGCAAGATTGGCAATAATTAACAACTTGGACCAAGAATCATGAGAGAAACTAAAGAAGCAAGAAGTCCAAGTATACCGGAGAAGGAACCCGAACCAACCTACAAGTGATCAGTTGAAATCTTCTGAAGTTCCTCCTAAAAATCCCAAAACTGACAAAATTACCCTTGATTTTGATTTTGAAGGAGCTTTGTCAAAGATGCATGTAAATGTTCCCTTAAGAGAAGCAATAAAGATCCCTTCTATTAAATAACGTTTCAACACCTTCTTTTTGGGAACGACTGAGCCTATGGACCCTCCAATCATGCTGCAAGCCGATCATTTCATAATCCAGTACGGTGAAAATCCACCTTTCTTCATGACTCTTATGATGAACAATAAATATCTCAACAATTGCATGCTGGATATAGGTGCTGGTGCAAACATGATGTCTCTCAAAGTCATGCAGCTGATGGAGCTGAAAGTAACCAAGCCTTACAGGAACGTTTGTGGATTTGAATCTAAATAAATACCCACACATGGTGTTGTTGAGAATGTCAAAGTACAATTGAAAGAATTCCCCGAGAATACAATTCACATAGACATTATAGTTGTTGATGTCCTGGATGTGTGGGGAATGATGTTATCTAGGAAGTTTGGTGCAATGATAGGTGGGTCCCTTGAGATGGATCTCACTTTTTTGCGATTTCCTTTGAAAGATGGAACAATTGGACGATTACTTAATATGCCAATAACTGGAACTCATGTACAAGATGTTGCTCCTATTGTAAATGAAGCGTAGAAAGATGTGATACAAACTCTTCAAGAGTATTCTCTGAAAGACATGCCATTTACTACGGAAGAAGACTTTGACCAGATTGAGTGGCCCAAGAAAGAGGAATATCAGCAACTCCTAGATCAATTTCAGAACAAAGAAGTAGGGACGGTGAAAATACTGAAAAGACCAAAAAATGAAGAAGATGTATAGATACATCCATCCCAGCAAGAAACCTTTACTCCAGAAGCCCACCCACCTCCCTCAATACAATACACCAGGGTTGTTCAAGAAACTAACAAACACAAGATCCGAAAATACAAGGAGGGAGAGTTAGTATGGATGTGGGATACTCAGAAAGGAGAGCCTACTAACGTAAAGGGAAGTACACAATCATGGCTCAGACCCTTCAAGGTAGGAATGGAATCAGTAGATAACTCTTATTACTTGTCCACCTTGGAAGGAAGAAGGCGCCCATTACCCATCAGCAGACGCCTCCTCAAACCCCACCAAGGTGGTGGGACATGATTATACAGGTAAGTATGAGTAGATAGGCATTTCCGTGTATTATACCATCTATATTTATTGTTTGTTTTCTTATATCCATTTTGATTGTTTCACCTCATATGTATACATGTATTATTTTGCAGGGTGGCAATACCACCCCACCTTTTGTCGCTAATGCTTTCTTGTCAAGTGTGAGCAGGTCTGCAGGTTTATGCCAGATATGTTGAGGTTCTCATGCGCTCTACGATGAGCACATGTCCCCGAGTTGGAGCCAGATGTTATCCCCGATATCTAGGGATAGCTAGGAGATCATGTCTCGAGGCCCACAGGTCCTAGACATGGAGTACCGAGAGAAGGATTGACCTGAGCATGGCCCTGGAGGGCCCATTCTTCTTTTCTTCGCCAGGCTTGTCCTGTCAGCAGCAGTAGCTTCCATCACCATCGGCTTGGACTTGCATCAGAGAAGACTCTTGCTCCATGAGGTAATTGGTCCAAGGTATCATGGTATGTGTCATGTTTGATCGTTATAACCTTCTTATATATGCATCAGGTTCCTTACATTTCTGATAACTACTTGGATCTTACACTAATCCACTTGACCATTGATTGGGGGGATTAACGGGGTGATCTAGCAAGCTTGTATTTATGGGTTTTTGTTAGCCACCAAGGGGTATTTTTAGAGCCATCGTCCGCTCCCACCATTCTATCATTTTACATCTTATCTCCCACACATCCATCCCATTCCACTGGTCTGACCATTAGGATGACCATTTGAGGGTTACACTTTGTCCTATGGGAAGAAGGGGCTAAAGGCCTAGGGGGTAAAAGCAGCTGGTAAAAGATAAAATCCATAAAAATGAAACCTAGAGATGCTTCGCCCGGGGATCCCCGAGAAGGCAATAAAAAGCCTCTCGATAAGAAACTAAGGGACCCTAAGAAAAATAATAAAACAAGACCTAACCAAGAGGATGGGAGGTGTCATCACGAGTTGACCCATTATGTTCATAGGTATCCAGCAGTATGACATTGCCATTATCTGGTTACCACGCCAGGGCAATGACCTTTGGTTGCATGGCCAAGGGAAAGGGGGTCTCATCATGAGCCAACCTTCTCATTTCTGCGAAGATACTAGTGGGTAACACTGTCAGCTCTGGTCACCATGCCAAGGCAGTGTCCTCTGGTCAGACCTTGAAGTAAAAAAGAAAGAAAAGCAATAAATGAAAGATAAAGGCAACAAAGGGGCTTGGAAAAAGTGCATCCATGACGGGTACAACTCACCTCCTACAGAGGCACCCACGGACAACACCTACCACTGGTCTTACTATGACTGGACATCCCTAGACCATATCACTTCATGAACATGGCTTGAATGATCCTCTGAGGAGGCTTTCCTTTTCTTGTGGGTATTAGCCTAATAGGTTATTCTGTTGGTTTCTTCAGCTTTGTATAGTAGATATGTGTGATGTCTTTGAGCTCTTAGATGATATGCTAGGGATTTCATGCATGTATTTGATAAATTTAATGATGAAACATGATTGACATTGCTATGATCTCAAGGACTGATGAGCCCAGGGAGGGTGCAGTTTTTGATGTGTAGGACCATGCCTGACGGACAGGTACCAGAGGACCGGTACACATGGGGATATGATTAGCTTGGACCTCCATGGGGCTGAAGAGCCCATCTGATGGTTGTTGGGATGGCAGAGATAGGACAACGTTGTGATGAGCCATTGCACGAGAAGGAAGAAGGATGTTCCACCCAAGACACTTTGGCAGAACCCGGCCTAGGGGCGATCACCCACTGTAGATGGGGCTTTGGATTTTGATGGACAGACCGTCACCTGGGAGAGCTGGACGTTGTCTGGAGCATGTGGCAGGGTGCTGAGGTCATTTGGCACGTGTGGCATCTTGGAGGATCCCTAAAAGGGCCAACGTTTGACTTCCTGGATGTTGAGCTTGCCCAAAAAGGGCCAACGTCTCCCTCAGAAGGGCCTGACGTCTCCCTTTCAGCTCATTTTATGACATTTCTTAGCATTTAATGTAAAAACAGTGTAAATTTTAAAGTTGTCGGCTGTTTTAATGACCTATTTTTTAATTAAAGGTCATAAGATTGGTATAAATAGAGGATGTTGAACCTCATTTTGAAATAAGATAACTCACTCTCTTGTGAGAGACACACTTTTAGTCTTTGTCTTGGTATTTTGGCTCTTGGAAGTGAGGCACAACTCTTGTTTGAGGATCTTCTTGGCATGTTATGGTGTTTCTCTCATTGGAAGGTTTACAACTAGGGTTTGATGAGCATTCTTCATGATTTGTAAGTGTATTTTTCATGCAAAACTTCTTGAATGAATGGTTGTAGGTTAAATCTCTTGCATTTATTGTTATATTGCTATCATATTGCTTAATCTTAAAACCCTAGGTAGCAAGCACACAAGTAGGTCCTTGATATATGTCCCCATGATTGAGAAACTTGTTTTATCCATTGATTAAGGAAGATATAGCCTAGCCATTTCTATACTAATCATCCTTTTTCTGAGTTAGCATTTAAACATAAGTTGAAGAAAGAAGACATTCTAGGCCTAGTTGATTCTACACCTAGGGTTTTGACTTTTTAGGGTTTGAAGGGCCTTGCTCTTGCAACACTTTTCACCCTTAGATTTGTGTTTTAAAGCTAGCCGTTTTGCCAAGGATATTTAAAGAAAGAGGAAGGAGCATGAGGCCTTGCTTAAGCAACACCGAAATGAGCCTCCTTCCCTTAGGGTTTTGATTCTAGGGCCGTGCTATTGCAGCACCATAGAACCTAACTCTCTAGTCTTTATATTTTGATCCTCTCGAGATCTTGCCCTTGCTTTTGACTCCATAATATCCTAAGGCACTGGTTTTTCTCTCCAACGTTGAGCTTGTTGTGTCGAAACAACCTTTCAAAATTCTCAAATTTGAAACCCTAACTAACCCTAACGTCTACTAACCTAGAAATTGACGATGACGTCATGCCTTAATTGAGCTTTTGGTTGATAGAAAACACTGTGGCTAGGTCATCCCATGATAGACATTGATGTATTAATAGTTTTCATTGGCTAAATAACAAAACGTTGACCTCCTTGTCTATTATACTAACCCTAGAAGAAAACTGACATCACCTCTAGTATACTTGACACAACAACTGCATGTATATGAGCATTTGATGATATTTAATGCATTGAGTTAATTTAAGGATTGATCATTTTCATTAGATGTTATATCACTCTGGTATTTATTGACAAGTGACTTTAATTTTCCATTGCCATTATTGCAAACATTGACTTCGTCAATATTTACTGCTATTTATGCTCATGCACATTAAATGTTGATAGTCATTGATTAATGAAGTACTAACCATTGTTGCATGTACTAGTATCATTATTGTCTTGTCTCACAAGCGGGTGCCTCTTCTGTGGTTCTTCTTCATCTGACTATCTTCTTGGCGGTAATCTGTGAAGGGAAAACTTGCCTTAATCCTTAAGCCTTTACCTTTCAAAACCCCAGATTGCCAGGGACGTCTCCCTTGGGTTTAGCCACCCTAAATAGAAAGAGCCCCCCCATCGAGGTGACAGTGGGTGGGAAGGCTCATGTTACGCCAGTTTGACCCTTACCCTTTGGCTGCTTGACCTAAACTACAAACTGAGCGATAACAGGCCCTGCTGCCAAAGGTGTCCAATCACCCCAAGAAATATTCCAACTGATAGATCGAGCAACTATAAGGACAACCCAGGTGTCCAAATCTCCGAATCCACTCTCAAACCCTGTAGATCTGAACTCCTCCACTGAATGGTGCACCCCACTAGATGACTGAAACCCTAGATAATTCGGCCCTGATGAAGGAGGCGTCCAAATGATTTGAAACTCCCCAGGAATATAGATCGAGACACTGCAAGTCACTAGGTGAAGTCTCAGGGTCATATCTGAAGTGTAACCATTCCAAACGGACTAGATCTGAATCTCAAAAATGCCCTCCTTCTCTTCAATTCGTCCCACTACTCTAAGAAATAATATGAGCCATAAAAATCTCACAGAAAGCACTAGGAATGATGGTGAAGACCCTGCAAGAAGAACCCAGGTGATAGAATCTCCAAAAGCCCTTCCAATCACCTGCAATGTATCTCTCTCCAAGAAGGGTGTGCCCCCCCTTGCTGAAAACCCCCAACTGGTGCACCCTCTCTTTATCTACACAAGCCACTGATGTGGAATCCTCCTGCAACTGAGTAGATATGGAACTAGAATGGTGTGGCAGTGTATTGCATATCTAAGACCAAGCTTGGGACAAGCTAGGTGGAATCTTTCAACACCAAATCGTCCTCTAGGGTTTGTTAAGTCAAAACCCTCAAAACCCCCAATGTTGGGCTCACTAGCTAAAAGCCAGAAATCCAAAGATAAAACATACATGAATGAATGAGAAGAGGCCCTTGCCTTTCCTTTATACTTTTTGGCTCACCTTGTCCCTCCAAAGTGAGTTTCATTTTATTAATATTTAATTAATTAATTAAATCAATTTAATTAATTAATTAACCTTTTTACCTCTGAAAAGCTCCTTATCTCTCCTTGTGGCTTCCCTCGCCACTGAAATTCACTTCTAGCCATCCCATCCTATAGTGTTTCTCCTCTTGATTCCAATGAGCTATTACACTGAGAGGTTCTTCCAAGTAATGTGCCCAAAATGACCTCTTCAATGATCACAATTAACTTATAGCTCAAAATAGTCAAAATCATGGAAATCGTCGGAATGCAACGAAACCAAAGCCAACCTGTGAGGAATGGATCATAATGATGGAATATGATTATGAATGCACGTTGGACCCCACAATGCCTCTCAAATACCCCTGTACTCGCTATAACATCCATCTGGCTACTCTGGTCATCATAAATCTCTGCACTATGATGATGTCCCAAAGTGGGGACATTACAAACCTCTAGCCATTTTTTTGTTAAGAAGACCCCTCTCAACTCCTTTGATGGAATGTACACTCTCGAGTCCACATGATCTAAATCACTCTTCTTTACTAATGATTCCATAGAGGATTCTCAACTTATTTTAGTGGATTAGTTTGATTGTGTGGTGATATTTGTCCTTATAAGACATCTTATATACAACACAATTCAATGAATCCTTTGAAATCTCCACCAAAGACCCCTTTTCCCCATTGTGGAACCATATTGGTTTTGGTAATATGGTGTTTTAGGGAGGTTCTATCTTCAAATGGCCTGCATTCAACATTACAAGGGGAAAGTGATATCTAATACTTTCTCTTCCTAGCCCCCTTTCCATATTCACATAGGATGTGCATAGGGCCAACCCTCTGTTGAGATGAGTATTCATTAACTTTCTTACTTCTTTATTTTGACTTTAGTGGAGCATCTTCTTGATTTGGTTATCCACACACCAACTCTCACTTGTATTTCAATCACCTATATTCTATATTTTGGCCATGACCACTCTTAGTGATGATTTGGGTATTTATAAACCCACTCTCATCTTATATTTGAGCTTCCTTCTAAGCTTTGCTCTCTCAAGTGCACCTATGTTGGGTATCCATAAACCCACACACTTATTCTATTTGAGCATGCTTGGTTGTATTCAAGCTCTTTTGGATATATGGAGTGGGATATTCTTACTCTCACTTCAATTACAATTGATCTTATTTAAGGTGGGTACTCCTATCTCCTCTCTATTATAGGATGTTTCTCAAACACCTCTTCAGATGGATAGTTCAGTACCACTATCCCAGTAAATGCACAATATGTCAAACATATACCTTCCCACCCTCCATTGGATGCACAAGTCAATGACAATTGTTTCTTGAAAATGAGTCAATCAATCATTGCATTCATCATTCCTATACAGGTTGTCTCTTTAGTCACTTATTCAAATGTACAGTTCAATAGTACCAGTTTCCCAGTAATACGTAGTATGGAAATGATATGTCTTCCCAGCCTCCTCCATTGGATGAGCAAGTCAGTGATAGTGTGATGCAGGAGCATCGCAAGCACGCACAAGTGGAGGACAGCTGGATATTCACCAATGTGCATTTTTGAGGACATTTGAAATTTAAAAGATGAAACATTTATGTAATGGTTGGGGGGAAGTAATTGTTCTTAAATGTTTTGGAGATTGTAACGTAGATCTTGAGCGGTTTATCTCATCTGTCGAGTGTAGCCATTTAATGCAATCAATGTAAAGTAGATGTAGGCTTTAATTCAATTAGATATCTTGAGGATGTAGGAGAGAAAACTCGAGAAATCTCCCTCGTATGTATGGTATTGTATTATTATTCTCATTGTAAGAATTAGAGCTGTAGAGAAAGAGAATAGGAGAACATAGAAAAAGATAGATTGTAGAAGTTGTATAAGAAGATAGTTGTTTCTATATAGACCATGTACAGAAGAATTTGAATTAATATATGAAGGCTTTGATTCAATTTCATGGTGTTGTGATGATCACTGTTTACATATATTGAATGGTATGTTTACAGTTTGCTTATATGCTCTGTTATGCATTCGTTTCAATGCTTAGGTATATCCGTGATTTCATGTTGAATGTATGAAGTCCATGAGAGGGAGAGTATGAGTTTCAATTGTTTATCATCTTGATAATTCCTGCAAGGAGTGCAGTGAAGGTCCGCAAGGAGTGTGTTGACAAGATTCTGAGTTTTACCTCAGAAAATCTCAGGAGAGATACCGTTGTTCTCATACCAACAAAAGTGAAAGTATAGAACATATCCGTGCAAGGTGTACAGAGGCCGGTTGAAGTCTCATATTTTCCTAACCAAGGAAGTGGTTGAAGGATTTCTGTCACTAGGAGTGCGCAGGAGAGGGAGACATCAGATAATCAATGATTATCGTGAAGTCCACAAGGAGTGCGCACAAGAATTCCCTTAGAATATTTGAGTTTGCAGCAAGAACCAAGCTCAGGAGGGATAGAGGCTTCAAAGAGTTCTAAGGAAAGACGAAGGTTGAAGTCGCCTCGTAGAAGGAAAGCTCAGGAGGAAGGATGCCAAATTAGTTGGTAAGAGTCATCAAGAACCTGAATGGACGACTGAAATTATCGGTGGGAGAAACACCGATTTTCTGTGGACCGTTGGATCTAGTAGACCAGCGGAGAGGATAAGGCTGAGTTTATTTCAACACTCACAAGCTCAGGAGGGATAGTAGAAATCAGATCCGTATCAACGAGGGTCGTTGATATGACGCTTTGGAATTTTGACATTTCGGGAGTCAGGAGTGTGGAGCAAGCTGTTTTCGGGAATCGTGAGTCACGAAATCCCGATAAGAGAAGGAAAAATATAGAGCGTTGGATCATGGGAACCCAGGACTGTTGATCTGGCATAAGCGGTCATCATGATTTCAGATTTCAGGAGAAGGGGAGAGGACCACTTCACAAATTCCCGATACGTGAAATCTCGACACAATCTGGACTGTCAGATCGTGGGAAGAATCTAGACCGCCGATATGTGGCAAAGGAATATTGCGGTTTCGACTATCGGGCGAAGGGAGATAAGTCGCATCACAAATCCTCGATACGTGAAATCCTGATGCGATAGAAGGTTGGGCCCCGGGTCACAACCGAGGGTCACATCAGCAGAATTTAAGGGAGGATTTAGAGACTCATTAGCCCATTTCGGGGTTTTGGGATCTGAAGGAGTCAGGGAACTCAAGAACAGGAATTTCAAAGTCACGAAACCCGATGCACCCTTTAGGGGTTAAGTCCATCGTGACGAGGAGTGGAGGTTGACACCTAGTGCCTGTTCACGTGGGCATGGCTTCTAAAAAGGACCCGTGGTATATGTTTTGGGAGATTCCAGTTGGGAATCAAGGAGCCATTTCGGCTCAAGGGAGTTGAAGATCCATAGGCCGGGAGGTCAGCAGATCCCTTCTGAGGTAGGGGTGTTGCATCAGGTGGTATCAGATCTTAGCTAACAACTTTTATTTTTTGTAGAGGGAAGACAGAGGACAGTTGTAATCGAATTCTGTGTGGACAGATTAAAGAAATTCCACCAAAAAGACGTCAAGAAATACCAATGCTCGATCCAGCCGTGGAAAGGGAAATGAGAGAAATTCGTGCTCGATTGGATGCTATGGAGACGACACAGAAACAGATAGTTGATACTAGAGATGTCAGTGAATCTGAAAATGAGAATGAAGCAAGACCCGAAGAAGAAGAATTTGTCGTCAAAGATGTTGTAGAGGAACATCTATTCAGAGTTGTTGCAATAATAGGGGCCATAGAAAAAATGGACATCTCGATGTATGAAGGAAACTTAGATGTTGAGGAGCTGCTAGATTGGTTTAGAGCTCTGAATAAATATTTCGATTATGAGGACATCGAAGAAGATAAGAAAGTAAAACATGTTGTCACTATACTAAAAGGGCATGCAACACTGTGGTGGGATGAACTACAAGCTGAAAGGTGTTGCAAAGGCAAGCAAAGAATCAAAAGCTGGGATAGGATGGTTTCCAAGATGAAAGCCAAATTCATACCCAGAGATTACCAAATTAATCTGTTCCAAAGAATGCAGAATTTAAGACAGAAAAGGATGACAGTGAAGGAGTACACTGAAGAGTTTTACCGATTAAACATTAGAGTTTTTCATCGTGAGAGTGATGATGAAAAGGTCACCATATATATGAATGGTCTGAGATATGACATTCAGAATGAGATGAGCATGGTGACGATTAGAAATGTGGAAGATGCTTATCAGGTTCCTTTGAAGGCTGAAGAGAAATTGGCCCGAAAGTAAGGTCAAAGGGGCAGAGGTAGAAGTCAAAGTAGAGGAAAAGCAGTTACCCAAGACAGAGTACAGAAGCCCAAGGATGAAGAAAATAAACCTCATAAACACCCAGAAAGGGGAGGAAGTTAATAGGGAAGACAATATGCCAATAGGAACGCTTTTCTGTGAGCAAGAGGAAGAGGAAGAGGTAGAGGAGGTGAAATAAAGTCTTTTTTCTGTGGAAAGATCAGACACAAATATTTTGAATGTCCTGATAGAAAAAGAGATGGAGGAGGCGAAGCTCACATTTCATAAGAGCAGAGGTGAAATGTTGAGGCAGAAGATGCAGAAGGTGGAAGATCCTTAATGATGAGGAAAATTATCTTGAAGCCGAAGAAGGAAATAGAGAATCCAGTCCAGAGGAACAGTTTGTTTAGAACTACTTGCAAGGCCAAGGATAAGGTATGCAAGGTGATAGTGGACAGTGGAAGCACATATAATCTAGTATCCACAGAGATGGTGGAGAAGTTGGAATTGGAGACAGTTGCACATCCAAGCCCATACAAAGTATCGTGGTTACAAAAGGCACATCAGGTAACAATCACAAAACAATGTTTAGTTGAATTTAAGATAGGGGGTTACAAAGATGAGATCTTATGTGATGTTATTCCCATGGATGTCTATCATCTTTTGTTGGGGATACCATGGCAATATGACATAAATGTTATTCACGATGGAATAAAAAATACCTATACCTTGGAGAAGAATGGTAGGACGCATATGTTGTTGCCAATTGAAGACAAGAAGGTGAAAGCAGAGACAAGCAATACTGTACTTCTCATGAGTGGGAAGGAACTTCTGGATGAATCCAAGAAGGGTGAAGAAATGCAATTTTTTGTGGTAAGAAAACCTAGAGTCATCTTGACCAGTACTTCAATAGATGATCTACCTGAGGAAATTCAAGAACTTCTAGATAATTTCTATGATATAGTGGTGGAAGATTTACCTTGTTCGTTGCTTCCCATTAGAAGTATTATCCATCACATTGATCTTATACCAGGGGAGAGTCTACCAAACAAAGAAGCATACAAACTGACGCCGCAAGAGAATGAAGAAGTCAAAAAGCAAGTCCAGGATTTAATGGACAAAGGTTTGATCAGAGAAATCTTGAGTCCATGCGATGTACCAACAGTGTTAAGTCCAAAGAAAGATGGTGGATGGAGAATGTGTACAGACTCAAGGGCTATAAACAAAATCACCATCAAGTATACATTTCCTTTACCCAGGATGGATGACTTGATGGATTGCTTGAGTGGGGAAAAGTTTTTTTCAAAAATTGATTTGAAAAGTGGATATTGTAATGTTCCCAAGCCATTATGCCAGGAACATCACGGTTTTGGGTGTCTTTTAAAACTTTTATTGGTTGTGGTATTTTATCAAACACTTCGCTAACCTACTTGTTTAGATGTGTTTACTTGTTGAATGGCCTCTTGATTTGAGCCTTAGGGTTTACTGATGTGTTTATATGAATGTTTGCAGCAATAAACAAGAAGATACAATCATGGACATACCTCAACCATATGCAATATGATAG
Source organism: Picea engelmannii (assembly GCA_009831015.1). Lineage (NCBI taxonomy): Eukaryota > Viridiplantae > Streptophyta > Pinopsida > Pinales > Pinaceae > Picea > Picea engelmannii. The sequence goes on along the minus strand of ML787885.1, from coordinate 718,018 downwards.
ACAAGCCAAAACATCTCAAATATGCTTTTATTCATGAAATAGAGAAACCTGCTACAATGAATATGCCGATCTACAATGCTCACCAGATGGCTAAGAAGATAAACAATAGAGCTACTACAAAATGCTCCAATAGAAGACTACAATAAGCCTCCAAAGTCTGGATTCACAATGAAGACTGAATACAAGTAGATCTGGGCTGTAAGAATGCTAAACCCCCAAGCTGGAAGGTGCCACGCCCTGCTGGATAGCTGAAGCTCCTCAACAATTCGCCCCTGCTACCAAATGTGTCCAATCACCTCAAGAAAGATTCCAAACAATAGATTGGGTGATGGCAAGAACAACCCAGGTGCCCGAATCTCCAAGATCTCTCTCAAACCCTATGGATCTGAACCTCCTCCAAGATATGGTGTGCCCCCCTAGATGCCTGAAACCCTAGATAAATCGGCCTCACTCCTAGATGACTCCAAATGCCCCACAAAATTGCTAGAATGATAGATCGGGGCTTGGTTACCTCCCTGGTGAAGTCCCAAGCGAAATGGTGAAGATCTGAGGTAGAAAATGATTGAAACCACTTTCTGAAGTTTGCTCCTCTCCTCCAATTCGTCTCATGCATCTAATAAATCAAATGGCACATGAAACTCCTCCTAAATGGACTAAATCTGATGTCCAAGGCCTTGCAATGAAAACCCAGGTGATAGAATCTCCAAAAGACCTGCCAATCACTTGCAATGAATCTCTCTCCAAGAATGGTGTGCCCCGCTTGTTGGAAACCCCCAATGGTGTGCCCTCCTTCTCTTCTTATGCCTATGGCTGGAGTAGAATCCTCCTGCACTAATGTAGAACTGAAATAGAATGGTGTGGGAGAGTATTGCATCTCCGAGACCAAGCTTGGGACACGCTAGGTGGAATCTTTCACCACCAAATCGTCCTCTAGGGTTTGTTAAGTCAAAACCCTCAAAACCCCCAATGCTGGGCTCACTAGCTAGAAGCCAGATATTAAAATACGATCATACATGAATGAATGGGTAGAGGCCCTTACCTTTCCTTTATACTTTTTAGCTCACCTTTTCGCTCCAAAGTGACTTTCATTTTATTAATATTTAATTAATTAATTAACCTTTTTAGCTCTGAAAAACACCTTATCTCTCCTTGTGGCTTCCTTAGCCACTGAAAGTCACTTCTCACTATCCCATCCTGTAGTGTTTCTCCTCTCGATTCCAATGAGATATTACACTGAGAGGTTCCTCTAAGTAATGTGCCCAAAATGACCTCTTCATTGAATTTAATTAACTTATAGCCCAAAATAGTCAAAATCATGGAAATCATCAGAATGCAACAGAACCAAAGCCAACTTGTGCAGAATGGCTCATAATGATGAAATATGATGAAAAATGCAATTTGGACCCCACAATGTCTCTCAATAACCCCTGTACTCACTATAACATCCATCTAGCTACTCTAGTCATCATAAACCTATGCACTGTGATAATGTCCCAAAGTGGGGACATTACAGTCCTCCCTGCTAGAAAATTACTTGTCCTCAAGAAATAACCAAATCCCCTCAAATAAAATACCAAGATCCCATGTCCACCTATGGGATACATAGTAGAACCCATCCAAAGATGAACACTCATACAATTTGCCCGCTGGGTCCCATATCAAGTCATGAACTTCTAGCCCCTAGGAAGCATAACCCTAAAATACATCAACTTCGGGAGTCTCCTGCATATGACACATGGCCTCATCTTAGAACTAATCCATCCTCCAAGTCTCTACCAAGATCCATACAGCCTCCATCAACTGCTCATGCTGATGCCCGAAGGAGGTGTTGCAAGACCTCCGTGAGACACCCGCAAGTGATGCGCTCATCTCAATACTGAAGCTCAATGGAAAGTTAGAATAACTTCCCCCTGCAATGGTCCACTCTCCCTTGTCAGTCAGTTAAATGCTTAGTCTTGTAATCCTTGTGTCCCATGCTAATCTCTGTCGAAGATCACCATGTTGGCCCTGCACTACTCTAACCATGACTATTTTCCCCCTGCATACATCCTGAATCCTCCTCTCCTGGGTCCTTTAGCTGAAATACCTATGACCATTGGACCTGTTGTCTAGAAGCTATATCAGTAAAGACATCTATGTAGAAGAAGTACCAGTCCAACCATGTCCACGGATGATCATGATTACCAAAAGTGAAAAGATGCCTCACTCCATCGAACAAATCCCTACAGGCCCACTCCAAACCAACCCATGGTGGAATATGTGGCTCTCTGGTGCAACCTGGGTCATATTGTAGTCAAAGATCCTGCTAGCCAAATGAACACCTGGATCCCATGGTAAACTTGGAAGTTTATCACTTCCAATCTCCTCTAACTTCTCCTGTGCGAGACCGATCACTGTCAGAAGCCCTCTATGCTCATCTACTATCTATGGGCCCATGATGCTCACCATCACACAACAAGTCTCAACTAGCTACCTATGACGATCCACCTCTATCCGGTTGGATGCCGTAAAGATACTATTGTCAGGTGGTTTCATCCTAGCCACTCCCCATGTCCTCAGCCACAAACAATCCCTCCTCATGTTGCCTATGATAAAAGTGTCAGGAAAGGATTAAAAAAACATCGGTAGTTGTCCGTAGGATTGGAAAATACCACCTGTATTGGTCAATCCCAAGGATTCGACCAAGAGAACATCTACTGGTACCCATGATAATTGCTTTCCTGTAGTCATCACTAAACCCCAATCATCAAGTACAACCAGACGTAACTCCTCTATTTGCTGGTGAACCAATCTTCATCTCTCCTCTCTCATGCCATTGCTAAAATGATGAAGGTGAGGTCTCATAACTATGTGCTTCTTCCAAGGAGTGGCATCTGCATGCTCCCCTAAGTGTGTCTCCTCCCAACAAGGCAATACACCCCTCTGAATCCAACCATACATCTCGGCATGCCCTTGTAAGTTATCACTCACCACTGTATGCTCCGACATACTCGTGTCATCTCCCGTAGACTCCTTCTACATCATTGATCCTGGGCATGCTGCTGGATCAATATCTATATGGAGATCAACCTCTCTCAGAACACCATTGGAAGTGTCCCCCATAACTGGTGCTCCTCTGCTAGATCATCAACATCTCCTAACAACGTGACTGAATGATATATCTGACTGTCTACTAAGACATTTGAAGTGGATCTCTGAAAAATCTCCTCAAGAGGCTCATCTGACCTAGACTTTGATTCTTTAAGGGTTTTTTGTGTGCCTCTCAAGAATCCTCGAGTGCTCTCCAACTCCTGAGTAAGTCTGTCTACCTCCAGCTCCTGCTCCCTTAGAGCCTCATGATGCATCTCACCAATCTTCAATAGGCAGTCCTTGTCAATCAATAACTACTCGTAGTCAGTCCTCATCATCGATACTCTCTCCCTGAGAGTATGAAATTCCTCCTTGGAAAATCCCTCATCTGAACTACCATGTGCCACTGATGTTGTCCAGCAGTAATCTGCCAGTAATGCATGCATGTCATCAATACGTCTAGGTGCTAACACGTGTGAATCCTCACTAGGGTCACCACTCTGCTGAGGTGTAAGGTCATCAATGTTCTGTGATATATCTACTGATACACTGGTGCTATCATCCTGTCCATCCAACTGCCTATCCACTATACAAGGGTCACTATCCTCCTCAAGCATGCTAAAATCATCATCCTATGTGAAAGATTCACTATCACTAGTCCCTGTGCAAGAGTCACTCTCATCATCAGATTGCTCCAAATAAGAATCAATCGATCCATCCTCACATGCCTCATCATCATTGTCATAGTGCACCTCAATGATATGCTTCTTACCCTTACCCCTACACCTATGATTTGGTTCCCAAGGCACCTTGCAACTGTAGCAAACTTGCGTGCTCCTAATGGGTGTGGGATTACTCTGTTCTTCCCTCCATATAAATGCTCTGGCTCTATTTCCCTCTACTATGTTGGTCCAATATGTCACCTCATCTTCGCTCCAATTGGTATTTTTCATGGATATAAACTTTTGGAGTGTTATTAGAGGCCCAAGTCTCTCACAAAGGGTGTGATATTCCCTTTCACAACTCACCGCTTCTCTAGCAAAATCTATAGACCCCATCTTTCCTTATGGAAGATCCCTCAGGCAGGTAGGAGTCTAAGCTTTGATACCACTATAATATTCCCAAACCATTATGCCAAGAACATCACGGTTTTAGGTGTCTTTTAAAATTTTTATTGGTTGTGGTATTTCATCAAACACTTCGCTGACCTACTTGTTTAGATGTGTTTACTTGCTAAATGGCCTCTTGATTTCGGCCTTAGGGTTTACTGATGTGTTTATATGAATGATTGTAGAAATAAACAAGAAGATACAATCATGGACATACCTCAACCATATGCAATATGATAGACAAGCCAAAACGTCTCAAATCTGCTTTTATACATGAAATAGAGAAACCTACTACAATGAAGATGTTGATCTGGAATGCTCAATAGATGGCTAAGAAGATAGAAGATAGAGCTACTAAAAAATTCTCCAATAGAAGACTACAATAAGCCTCCAAATTTTGGATTCACAATGAACATTGAACACAAGTAGATCTAGGCCGTAAGAATGCTAAACCCCCAAGTTGGAAGGTGCCATGCCCTATTGGATAGCTGAAGCTCCTCAACAATTTGGCCCTGCTGCCAAATGTGTCCAGTCACCTCAAGAAATATGACAAACAATAGATCGGGTGATGGCAAGAACAACCTAGATGCCCGAATCTCCAATATCTCTCTCAAACCCTATGGATATGAACCTCCTCCAAGATATGGTGTGCCCCCCTAGATGCTTGAAACCCTAGATAAATTAGCCTCACTCCTAGATGCCTCCAAATGCTCCACAAAACCACTAGAATGATAGATTGGGGCTTGGTTACCTCCCTGGTGAATTCCCAAGAGAAATGGTGAATATATGAGCTAGAAAATGACTGAAACCACGTTTTGAAGTTTGCTCCTCTCCTCCAATTCATCCCATGCATCTAATAAATCAAATGGCACCTAAAACTCCTCCTAAATGGACTGAATCTGATGTCCAAGGCCCTGCAATGAAAACCTAGGTGATAGAATCTCCAAAATCCTTGCCAATCACCTGCAATGAATCTCTCTCCAAGAATGGTGTGCCCCTCTTGCTGGAAACCCCCAATGGTGCACCCTCCTTCTCTTCCTGTGCCTATGGATGGTGTAGAGCCCTCCTGCACTGATGTATAACCAAACTAGAATGGTGTGGGAGAGTATTGCATCTCCGATATCAATCTTGGGACAATATAGGTGGAATCTTTCACCACCGAATCATCCTCTAGGGTTTGTTAAGTCAAAACCCTCAAAACCCCCAATGTTGGGCTCACTAGCTAGAAGACAGATATCAAAATATGATCATACATGAATGAATAACTAGATGCCCTTGCCTTTCCTTTATACTTTTTGGCTCACCTTGTCCCTCCAAAGTGAATTTCATTTTATTAATATTTAATTAATTAATTAAATCACTTTAATTAATTAATTAACCTTTTTACCTCTGAAAAACACATTATCTCTCCGTGTGGCTTCCCTGGCCACTTAAAGTCACTTCTCACTATCCCATATTGTAGTGTTTCTCCTCCCGATTCCAATGAGCTATTACACTGAGAGGTTCCTCTAAGTAATGTGCCCAAAATGACCTCTTCAGTGAATTTAATTAACTTATAGCCCAAAATAGTCAAAATCATGGAAATCGTCAGAATGCAACGGAAGCAAATCCAACCTGTGCGGAATGGATCATAATGATGAAATATGATGAGCAATGCAGGTTGGACCCCACAATGTCTCTTAATAACCCTTGTACTCGCTATAACATCCATCTGGCTACTCTGGTCATCATAAACCTCTGCGTTGTGATGATGTCCCAAAGTGGGGACATTACAGATATCATCAAATTAGGATGAGGGAAGGTGATGAATGGAAGACAACATTCAAGATGAATGAAGGGTTGTATGAATGGCTTGTCATGTCGTTTGGATTGATGAATGCGCCAAGTACTTTCATGAGATTGATGAACGAAGTCTTGAAAGATTTCATTGGAAAATTTGTAATTATGTATCTTGATGATATACCGATCTTCAATAAGACTAGGGAGGAACATTTGAGAAATTTATCTTTAGTGATGAGGAGGTTACAACAAGAGAAGTTGTTGATAAATCTGAAGAAGTCATCTTTCATGAAGAAAGAACTCATTTATTTGGGTTTTGTGATCTCTTCGAATGAGTTGAAGATGGATCCTGAGAAGGTAAAAGTGATCAAAGAATGGTCGTCGCCAAGGAATATCTTTGAAGTCAGAAGCTTCCATGGACTAGCCATTTTTTACAAGAAGTTCATCAGAAATTTTAGTGGAATTTCTGCACCAATGATAGACACAGTCAAGAAAAGACATAAATCTTTTCACTGGATAGAGGAAGCGGAGAAAAGTTTTAAGTTGTTGAAAGAGAAGATAACTGAATAGCCAGTTCTGGTTTTTCCAGACTTCAGTAAAACATTTCAAGTGAGATATGACGCAAGTGGATTTGCGGTTGGAGCAGTCTTAAGTCAAGACAATAGACCAATTGCATACTTCAATGAGAAACTGAATGATGCCAAAATGAAATATTCCACGTATGATAAAGAGTTTTATGCAATCATACAGGCACTAAAGAAATGGAGGCATTACTTGGTTCTGAAAGAGTTTGTTTTGTATAGTGACAACCATGCTTTACAATTCATAACCAAACTGGAAAAATTGAACCAGAAACATGCAAAATGGGTTGAATTTATGAAGAACTTTACTTTTTTTATAAAGCACATTTCTAGAACTGCTAACAAGGTTGTTAATGCATTGAGTAGGAAATGTTTGATTCTGCAAGAGTTTTGTGTGAAGACCTTAGGTTTTGATATCCTTAAGGACATGTACAAGGATGATTCAGATTTCAAGGATGCTTATGAAGCATGTGAGAATCCTGTTCTGAGAGACAAAAGCCAATGGATTGAATACTTAATTCAGGGTGGATTATTATTCAAAGGAAATCAGTTGTGTATCCCGAAGAGTTCTATGAGAGAAAACCTTTTAAAGGAAAAACATAGTGGGGGATTGGTTGGACACTTCGGCCATGATAAGACATTCGCGCAACTGAACAATTTTTATTATTGGCCAGGGATGAGGACGGATGTCAAGAAATTTTTCAACAAATGTAGAATTTTCCAGCACGCAAAGGGGAAAAGACAGAATACAAGATTGTATCAACCATTTCCAGTACTAGAGAGGCAGTGGGACATGGTAAGCATGGATTTTGTGTTAGGAGTGCCAAGGAAACAGAGAGGTTGTGATTTCATATTCGTGGTAGTTGACAAATTCTCAAAAATGACACATTTTATTCCATGTCAGAAAACCAGTGGTGCAACACACATTGCAAATATATTTTTCAAAGAAGTTGTTCGACTTCATGGTTTACCCAAGAGTATTGTTTCAGACAGGGATACCAAATTCATTGGTCATTTATGGAGGACACTATGGAAGAAGCTGGGGACATAATTATCTTTTAGCTCATCATATCACCCTCATACGGATGGACAAACTGAAGTAGTAAATCAAAGTTTAGGGGACTTATTGAGGAGTTTAGTAGTTGAACATCATAGTCAGTGGGATCAGATTCTGCCACAAGAAAAAAATGCATATAATGACTCACCTAATAGGAGCATAGGACAAATCCCATTCCAGATAATATATGGAATGCATCCAAGAGGAGTATCTGAGTTGAGAGACTTAGAACATAATGAGTTCAGAAGCATTGGAGCAAAGGATTTTGCAGCAGAGATGCAAGAGCTCCACAGTAAGATCAGAGAGTGATTGTAGAATTACAACCAGGAATATAAGCACAGAACAAATCAACACAGAAGAGAGCTTCGGTTCGAAGTGGGAGACTTAGTCTTAGCGCATCTAAGAAAAGAAAGGTTCCCAAGGGGGACGTATAAAAAGTTGAAAATGAAAAAGATAGGACCGTCTAATATTTTGACGAAATTTGAGGCAAATTCTAATGAGATAGAATTGCCAGATGGTGTGGGAATATCACCCATATTCAACGTAGTAGATTTGTATCCTTACAGAACAGATGAAGCAAGTGAAGAAGAGAATCAAAAGAAGTTCAGTGGGTCAAACAAATGTTTGTAGCTGAAAATCCGCAGATGGAAAAGGTCATTGATGAGAGAGTTAGCAAGAAAACCCAAAGAAAGACATATCTTGAGTATTTGGTAAAGTGGAAAGGACACCTGATTGAGGATGCCAGTTAGGAAAGTGAATCAAATATCTAGAAGCATGGATAGATGTTGCAGGAGTTCATGAATTTTTTAGCCAGAGGAGTATGATGCAGGATCATCGCAAGCACGCGCAAGTGGAGGACAACTGGATATGCACCAACACGCATTTTTGAGGACATTTGAAATTTAAAATATGAAATATTTATGTAATGGCTAGGGGGAAGTAATTGTTCTTAAATTTTTTGGAGATTGTAACGTAGATCTAGAGCGGTTTCTCTCATCTGTTGATTGTAGCCATTTAATGTAATCAATGTAAAGTAGTTGTAGGCTTTAATTCGATTAGATAGCTTGAGGATGTAGGAGGGAAAACTCGAGAAAGATCCCTCGTATGTATGGTATTGTATTATTATTCTCATTGTAAGAATTAGATTTGTAGAGAAAGAGAATAGGAGAACAAAGCAAAAGATAGATTGTAGAAGTTGTATAAGAAGATAGTTGTTGCTATAGAGACCATGTACAGAATCACTTGAATTAATATGTTAAGGCTTTGATTCAATTGCATGGTGTTGTGATGATTACTGTTTACATCTATTGAATGGTATGTTTACAGTTTTCTTATATGTTCTGTTATGCATTTGTTTCAATGCTTAGGTATATCTGTGATTTCATGTTGAATGTATGAAGTCCGTGAGAGGGAGAGTATGAGTTTCAATTGTTTCTCGTCCTGAGAATTCTTGCAAGGAGTGCAATGAAGGTCCGCAAGGAGTGCATTGACAATATTCTGAGTTTTACCTCAGAAAAGCTCAGGAGAGATACGGTTGTTCTCATACTAGCAGAAGTGCAAGTATAGCACAGACTCGTGCAAGGTGTGCGCAGTCCGGTTGAAGTCTCAAATTTTCCCAACCAAGGAAGTGGTTGAAGGATTTTTGTCGTTAGGAGTGTGCAGGAGAGGGAGACATCAGATAATCAATGATTATCATGAAGTCCGCAAGGAGTGCGCGCAAGAATTCCCATAGAATCTTTGAGTTTGCAGCAAGAACCAAGCTCAGGAGGCACATAGGCTTCGAAGAGTTCGAAGGAAAGATGAAGGTTGAATTTTCCTCGCAGAAGGAAAGCTCAAGAGGAAGGACGCCAAATTAGTTGGCAAGAGTCATCAAGAACCTGAATGGACGGTTGAAATTCTTGGTTAGAGAAACACTGATTTTTCATGGACCGTAGACTAGCAGAGAGGATAAGGATGAGTGTCTTTCAACACTCACAAGCTCAGGAGGGATAGTAGTCGTCAGATCCGGATCAACGAGGGTCGTTGATATGACGCTTTGGAATTTCAGCATTTCGGGAGTCAGGAGTGTGGAGCAAGTTATTTTTAGGAATCATGAGTCGCGAAATCCCAATAAGAGAAAGAAGAATATAGAGTGTTGGATCACAGGAACCCAAGATCGTTGATTTGGCATAAGCATTCATTGTGATTTCAAATTTCAGGAGAAGGGGAGAGGACCACTTCAAAAATTCCCGATACACGAAATCCCGATGCGATATGGAGCATCAGATCATGAGAAGAATATAGACCGTTTATCTATGACAAAGGAATATCGTGGTTTCGACTATCGGGCGAAGGGAGATAAGTCACATCACAAATCCCTGATACACGAAATCCCGATGCGATAGAAGGTTGGGCCCCGAGTCACAGCTGAGGGTCACATCAGGAGAATTTAAGGGAGGAGTTAGAGACCCGTTAGCCCATTTTGGGGTTTCGGGATCTAAAGGAGCTAGGAAACTCAACAATAGAAATCGCAAAGTCGTGAAACCCGACACGTCCTTTTGGGGTTAAGTGGAGGTTGATGCCTAGCGTCCATTCCTGTGGGCATGGCTTCTAAAAAGGACCTGTGGTTATATTTTTTGGGAGATTCCAGTTGGGAATCAAGTAGCCATTTCGGCTCAAGGGAGTTGAAGATCCATAGGTTGGGAGGTCAGCAGATCCCTACTGAGGTAGGGATGCTGCATCACAGTGTTTTCCAATAGCTGAGCATATCAACGACTAAATTATTCATTTCTATTCATATCGTTTCTTCTAGTACTCCTTCACCAAATTAATGAGCAATTTAATAGTACTACTCTTCCAGTGGGTGCACAATATCACAAGGATATGTCTATTTGACAAAGTCAATATTGACCAAGTCAATATTAACTTTGTCAAATAGTTGGGTGATTGTTTGAACAGTTCAACGATAATCTTTGTGTCGTCGCGCATGCAATGAACTCTATGACGAGCATTGACCAAGTCATTATTGATTTTGTCAAATATTTGAGTGACTTAGAATAGGGAAACAATAATATTTGTGTCATCACCCATGCGAATAACTATGCAACGAAAGATATAGGTTTTCACCTAGGCGATGAATGCGGGATGATTAAAAAAAAGAAATATAAATTTAAATCTTTATCTTCATTTTTGTGATGAAAAGCTACTTTCGTTGCAAGTAATTCATCGCAAATTTTTCAATATGTAGGAATGAGTACCAAGAGTATGTATCAAGCATGTGACAATATCACCTCAACCATATGCAATCATGTATCATTAAGGGCCTCCAAGACATGCCTTAAGCATGTGCCATACTATCCAAGATACAAGCCTAAAAAAAGTATATAAAAGGCATACCTTTAGTCATGAAAACCATAAACGTACCATCCCAGACTATTTTGTACCATCAAACCTTGTTGTAACTCAATTGTACCTTCTTTTTTTAAACTTTTCCTCATATACCCGACCTGTCTTCTAGCATTCTATGTATGTGCGCGACATGTCCTCTTGTAGTTTGCATATGTACATGACATGTCCTCTTGTAGCATGTGTACATCCTCAGAAAACTAGGGTTTCTAGTTTTATACAACTTCGAAACTTTCGGCCCTTTAGACTTTCGCTTCCTCAGAAAAATGTCACTACATCAACCTCAGATTCACTAATAGATTTACCAAAAGATAGACCATAACAATCATAAGATAGATATTCAATGTAAGTGTGTGTGTGCAAATGAAAGACTCTTGAGGTGTATTTATACGTGTGCTAGGTAACTTCTTTCCTTATTTTAGGGGTTTCTTGTTACAACCACTTTACCCTTTGATCAAGACTTGTAACCAACTAGGGGCTTCTTGGCCACTCTTCGGGGCTTCCAACTTCACAAGGCCATACCTCCCTAACCGTGAGGAACCACGTGGTGTTCCACATATCACCAGAAACATAATGATGTGTACTATCCATATATGCTAACCTTACCTGCAATTTCATTGTCCTTCATGTACATATTCCTTAATAAACTTCGGCTACCAAAACCACACCTCTGGGGCTACATGTAGACTACATCAAATGTACCCAACTAACTCATCATCAATTTCAATCATACAAATGTCAATAAACTATCCAACATATCTAGACCTCTCCAAGGGTTGAAATCAATCTCTAAGGGTTGACATCAATCTCCAAGATCACTCTCCAAGGGTTGACTTCAATGACAACCAACTGACCAAACCAACTGTCCAACACTAAAGACTTGAAGTATCTATAATAGAATATTTTATAGTTTTTTACTTTTAATTGGATATATCAAAAATATATATAAATGTAAATTTGATAAAGACATAAAATGAATGATGATTTACAATTGGTGGCCCCGTATATAAATACGATTAAAGAGGGTATTGTGCCTTTTCATTGAAAAAGTGTGTCTTTAAATAATAAAATATTTATTTATATATTATTTATTTATTTATTTTTATTATGTTTATATATTATATTATAGTATTTATCCATGTACCTATGTTTATTTGTGTATATAACATTGTCTACTCCTCTAGGATTTCTTTGTCCTCAAAACAAGGGTAATGAGTTTCGCTTTCCTTATAGAAGGTCATGTTAACTCTAAATGTTTTTCTTTTTTGAACATTGAGTCTTTATATCATTCACTCACATTACCTTGATGTATAAATATGTTTTCTTTGAGTTTTTTTTTATCCATATATGTTTTTATCCTTACCTTATGATCTAGAGTTTCTAATCCATATAGCTTATAGTTCTTCCCTTTCCACTTGAATTCCATAATTTTTTCTAGAAGGTTTTTGGCATAGATGCCCAATTGTATCAACCATTATGTTCCTAACACCATGTCCATTCCATTAAGTAGAACAATGTAATATCCAATTTGTAGTTCCAAGTTTTGTATATGTACAAAAAACCTTATGGTACCATCCTAGTCATTTGACTTGTTGACCATCAACGATTGTTACCATGAGCTAAGGTATACAAAATAATTCAATTATTTTACGAGGTTGATATACACAAAATTGTGCAAATTTCTAGAGTCTACAAGGATTGTGATATTTTTGTTCTTTATTCTTCCCTTGAATTTTAGGGTCCTTGGTTCCACTCTTCTTGTAATTGCTGCCACTAATGTCATGAGATTTTCACTTGAACTATTGTGGATAGCACCAATGTTCCTTAGATTAGGTGGATTATATTTTACTATAGGTGGTTTCACTTCTTCATTTTAGCTCATAACTTCATTAAGGACCCTTGATCCTTCTTTCTTACGAGTCTTATTAGTGCACATGATTGTTGCTAATGACACCTTCGGTGAGTTTTTCTCCATCTTAGACTGTAACATGTCTTCTTCTGTGAAAATATCTACTTCCTTCCCATCTATAATTTTTCAATGATATGAGTGATTGGGTGTACATCTACGACATGAAATCCAATTCTTACCACGTCTACGCGAATTGTTTTCCTTCCTTTTTCTTTCATTGGAGTCACTAATGGAAGTGTCTAATTTTCTTTTATCGTCATACTTATATGGTTTTGGATCGTTGCATTTTCCCCATGTGAAAACTTGTTTCCATAATATTTACACTTTTTTACCCATTTCTTATCTGTATCCTAAAGACGATATTTGTCATCATCCTTCATGTGGGGTAATGTATACTTTTTGACTTTGTTCTTTTGTTCAATCAATTTTGTTGCTTATCTGGAATTTTAAATAGTTTTGGTATTCCATAATTTTATTTCACTACAGATGTAATACTTCAATTGGTAGATGTACATTTTTAACAACTGATTGTCTAAGAATACTATTAGACATTTGGTTGTCATTGATTTCAACCCTTGGAGATTGATGTCAACTCTTGGAGAAGTCTGAAATCCCTAGAGATATGGTTGAGATTGATGGTGATTTATTTTTAATTGATGGAGTGGTTGATGTCAACAGATGTGTTGGGTGCATTTGATGAATTCTACATGAATCCCTGACAGTGTGGTTATGGTACTCGAAGTTGGTTGAGGAATATGGACATGAAGGATAGTGTAAATGCAAGTATGACACTCATAGATGGATAGTTTGTTTCATGTTGTTTTCGATGATAGGTGGTATGCCACGTGGTCCCTCACGATTAGGGAGATATGGCCTTGTGAAGTTGGAAGCCCTGAAGAATGGTCAAGAAGCCCCTAGTTGGTTACAAGTCAATTAATAAATGGGTAAAGTTTTTGTGACAAGAAAGTACTAGAAGCCCTAAGATTAAGGAAATAGGTTACTATGAAAAATTATATAAACACCTCAAGGAGTCTCTCATAAATACACACACACTTACATTGAATATCTATCTTGTGAATGTTATGGTCTAGTGTTTTTGGTTTATTGGTGAATCTGACGGTAAGTCTGAGGCAACGGAGAAAGTGCAAGAAAAGAGTGTANCTGTAACCCTAATTTGGAAGGCCCTCTCGAGTCATCTTGAGGGTGTCATGCGAGGCTCCCCCACAGGTTGCCTAAGTGGCGTCATAAGAGGCCCTGCGTGACAGGGAGTCTTAGTCTTGCGAGGCTAAGGAAACTTTTGGAGAAATGTTGGTACCAGGATGTTGAAGGTTGTGGCAGTGCTACAGGTCAATTTTACATTATAGCAGGTCAGCTACAGGTCACAGGTATGCCTATGTGATTATATCTTATGCTTGGTGATGGTATGGTACATGCTTGAGAGGCATGTCTTTTTGATGCATGGTACATCTTGGTGATAGTGGTATGGTACATTGATTAGTATTACATATTGGTTGTATTGGTATTTGGTTTGGTTACATGGTGATGATGTTATAGTACATGCTTGTGACTTATTCTTGGTATACTCTTGAAGCATTGGTACATGGTGTATGGTTGTCATTGATATTGATACATTATTGAGGATTAGACTTGATATATGATAGCATATGTATGGGATACATCTCTCGACGATGTTGGTACTTGATTGAGGTACACCATTGATGGTACTTGCTTGATATATCCTATGTTACTTGGTGTATGTCATGATTAAGTGATATGGTAAATGGTCGAGATACGTTGTTGGTACTTGTTATGGTGTTGATGTACATGGTTTATTGTTGAGGCATATGATACAGTTTATGGTGCATGGTTGATGCATGGTTTGATACAGGTTATGGTGCATGGTTGATGCACAGTTTGGTACAGGTTATGGTGCATGGTTGATGCACAGTTTGGTACAAGTGTTGGTGTATGTTTGATGCACGGTTTGGTACAAGTGTTGGTGCATGGTTGATGCACTTGTTTTGGTACAAATTGTAGTACAAAGTTGATGTTTGGTATGGTACAGGTTGATGGTTTGGTACATGCTTTGGTACATGGTTGAGACACATATCTTGTGATGGTATGTTGGTGATCTTGGTACATGCTTGGTAGAGGCATGTGTTGGTGATGTTGGACATCTAGTTGAGAGGTTTCCTTTGTATATGATCCCTATGAGAGGATATGTTTGAGTATCATTGATAGTGATAGGTTGGATAGAGTGACAGGTTCATCAGTGACAATGACCGGTTGATGTGACAGTGGCAGGATGGGCCAAGGAAAGGGGGTTGTAGCCTCCTTCTGGTTGGAGCTGGAGAATTAGGGATTTGGAGATTCCTTAAGGTTGGAGCTTGAGAATCAGGGGGTTATAGCCTCTTTCTAGTTGGATCTACATAATTCAAGGAGTTGTAGCTTCCTTAAGGTTGGAGACTAAGAATCAGTGGATTGTAGCCTTCTTCTGGTTGCATCCAAAGAATTCAGGGAGTTGTAGCTTCCTTCAAGATGGAGCTTGTAAATAGGGGGTTGTAGAATCCTTCTAGTTGCAACTGGAGAATTGGGAAGTTGGTGCTTCCAATGAATGTATTCTTTGATATATAAGAAATAATTCCTTGGTTTTCTCTTGTTTGGGTTCCCACGTAAATTTTGGTGTACTCTGTACTTGATGTGATGTTGATTATTTTTATATGCTCATGATATATTTATGATGTATTGTTTATTAAGTTAAAGTTTATATTGTGGCTAAAAGTGGTATAAGTGCTCATATTGATT
>ML787885.1:677781-699775 GCA_009831015.1 Picea engelmannii | reverse complement strand
AAAGAATTACAAGTGGAAGAACCAATGGACAATTATCAAGCACTGGAAGAGAGGAAAATAAACACTTACAGGTAGCCCTATATTGATCTACATGACATCTTGCAGAGAAGTCAAGGGAAGAGAAATCATCAGAAAAAAGAGTTCCATAAATGAAGATCAGTAATATGCAGACAAGGGGATACATACCTACAAGGGGATTTATCATTTTTTCCATGATGTCAAAAGAGAATAGAAAGAACAAATGCATGAAAATAGGGGGAGCATGCCCAAGGAGAGACACCCTTTTCCATTGATGTCAAAGGGGTTGAGGGAGAAACATTGATGAGGATCAATGGTCATAGGGGGAGCATGAGTGTTGGAGCATTGATGTTTCCATAAATTCCAAAGGGGGATATTGTTGGACAGTTGGTTGTCATTGATGTCAACCCTTGGAGATTGATGTCAACTCTTGGAGAAGTCTGGAATCCCTAGAGGTATGGTTGAGATTGATGGTGAGTTAGTTTTCTTTGATGGAGTGGTTGATGTTAGCAGATGTGTTGGGTGCATTTGATGAAGTCTACATGAATCCTCGATGTTGTGTTTATGGTACCCAAAGTTGGTTGAGGAATATGAACATGAAGGACAATGTAAATGCAGGTAATACACCCATAGATGGATAGTCCTTGTTGTTCCATTTCAGGTGATAGGTGGTACACCATGTGGTTCCTCACAGTTAGGGAGATATTGCCTTATGAAGTTGTAAGCCTTGAAGAATGGTCAAGAATCCCTTGGTTATTTACAAGTCAATTAGTGAATGGGTAAAGTTGTTGTGACAAGAAAGTACTAGAATCCCTCAGATCAAGGAAATAGGTTACTATGAAAAAATATATAAACACCTCAAGGAGTCTCTCATAAAAACACACACACTTAAATTGAATATATATATTGTCAATATTATGGTCTAGTGTTTTTGGTTTATTGGTGAATCTGATGGCAAGTCTAAGGCAACAAAGAAAGTGCGAGAAAAGAGCGAAAGTTTCGGAGCTGCAGAGTGCAAGAGTTTTTTTGTAACTCTAATTTGGCAATCCCTCGCGAGTCATCTTGAGGGTGTCACGCAAGTTACCCCCATGGGTTGCCTAAGTGATGTCATGTGAGGCCTCACGTGACAGGGAGTCTTACTCCCGCGAGGCTAAGGAAAATTTGGGGGAAATGTTGGTACCAGACTGTTGAAGGTTGTGACAATGCTACAAGTTAGTGTTATAGTATAATAGGCCAGGTACAGGTCACAGGTATGCTTATGTGATTATATCTTATGCTTGGTGATGGTATGTTACATTCTTGAGAGACATGTCTTATTGATACATGGTACATCCTGGTGATAGTGGTTTGGTACATTGAGTAGTAGTACATCTTGGTTGTATTGGTATCTTGGTATCTAGTTTGGTTACATGGTGATGATGTTATGGTACATGTGTGAGGCTTATTCTTGGTATACTCTTGAAGCATTGGCACATGGTGTATGGTTGTCATTGATATTGATACATTGTTGAGGATTACACTTGATATATGAAAGAATATGTATGAGATACATCTCTTGGTGATGTTGGTACTTTGTTGAGGTACACCATTGATGGTACTTTCTTGATATATCCCATGGTACTTGGTGTATGGCATGATTGAGTGATATGGTATATGGTGGAGATACATTGTTGGTACTTGGCATGGTGTTGATGTACATGGTTGATGGTTGATGCATATGATATAGGTTATGGTGCATGGTTTGATACAAGCTATGGTGCATGGTTGATGCTTGGTTTAGTACATGTTATGGTGCATGGTCGATGCATGGTTTGGTACAGATGTTGGTGCATGGTTGATGCACTTGTTGTGGTATAAAATTGATGTTTGGTATGGTACAGGTTGATGGTTTGGTACATGATTTGGTACATGGTTGCAACACATATCCTGCGATGGTATGTTGGTGATATTGGTACATGCTTGGTAGAGGCATGTGTTGGTGATGTTGGACATATAGTTGAGGGGTGTCCTTGGTATATTATCCATGTGAGAGGATCTGGTCGAGTATCGGTGATAGTGACGGGTTGATGTGACAGTGGTAGGATGCGACAAGGAAATGGGGTTGTAGGCTCCTTGTGGTTGGAACCAGAGAATTAGGGAGTTGGAGCCTGAGAACCAGGGGGTTGTAGCCTCCTTCTGGTTGGATCCATAAAATTTAGGGAGTTGTAGCTTCCTTTAGGTTGGAGCCTAAGAATGTAGGGGTTGTATCCTCCTTTTGGATGGAGCTAGAGAATTCAGGGAGTTGTATCTTTCTTCAGGTTGGAGCCCATAAATAGGGGTTCATAGCCTTCTTTCATTTGTAGCTGGAGAATTGGGAAGTTAGTGCTTCCAATGAATGTATTCTTTGATATATAAGAAAGCATTTTGTGGTTTTCTCCCGTTTGGGTTTCCACGTAAATTATGGTGTACTGTGTACTTGATGTGATGTTGATTAGGTTTATATGATCATGATATATTGTTGATTAAGTTGAATTTTATATATTGTGGTTAAAAGTGGTAAAAGTGCTCATACTGATTCACCAACCCCCCCCCTCTTAGTATTCCAACATATCTAATCTGTCTTGTTTTCATAACTTCACATTCATGTGTATAATCTTTTACATTTCCCTTTTTCTTTAGATGAATGAACCTGGTGTAAATTGCATCATCTTCTTCATCATGGAACCTCTTTAATAATGCAATGGTGAAGTTTTTCCAATAGAAAGAGAAAGCATCACATTTTCCATACCACCGTAAGAACCAATCGTAAGATTCTCCTTCTAAATTATTAGAGGCTATTGTTATTTTTTCCCATTCACCAAGTGGAGGATTTGATTCAAAGATACCCTCCATTTTGTTGACCCTGATGATGGCTTCTAAGTGGTCTTTCCCATTATATTTCAGTAATTCCTTTTTAATTTTGTGGTAATATCTATCTTGAAGTCTTGGGTTACTTGTATTGTCTGTTATAGCGCAAGTTGTAGGTTTGGAAAATCTCGACCCAACCACAAATCAAGTGCTACAACTTGGGAATCCTACACCCAATGTCACCTCGATGTAGATCTTGCACTTCAAGGGTGACTAGATCACTCTAGGGAGGAGATCACGGTGACCCTAGGGGGATTGAGATGGATATGGATATGGAGAGAAATGGAAGTGAAGCCCCTAGAGGTCAATTCTAAGTGGAATTAAAAGTGGGAAGATATGCCTTGTAAGTCAAGTGATTGTTTCCCCAAAGGTATTTACTTCTTTGGATGATTGTACCTGCCCGAGACATAAGAAAATCCAACTTGCAATGATATATGTTAGTATGGATCATCAAGTTAATATTGATGTCCTTAATTTTCAGCAATAGATGACAGATTATATCAGAAATTAAGACATTCAAATCAACATGTAAAGCATAAGATCTATCAATAATATTATCAATGAGTATGGCAATCAAGTATGATTGAAAAATGACGCTTTAAGGATGAATAAAGAAAGATGTTATAATATGTATTTTCTGTAGAAAATTGCATCCTTATGTCTGTAGCATTCAATGGCATGTAGCAGAAAAATAAACTATGGAAAAGTGCCAAGAACTAGCCCAAAAGGTGCGCCCTAGTTAGTAGACTAGGTGAGTGAAGTTAAAGAGCTAGTCTAGGGTTAGTTTAGGAGTTAACAAAGAATTAGTAGTTAGGGTTATGCATCCCTAATGGCTGTAGGTTAAATTTTGCAACATAAATTAAAGTGGTGTGAGAGAGGGGACACCCTAGTAGGGGAAGACTCCTCTCAATGAGGCAAACCAACTTCAAGCAAGAAACCTTTCAAAAGATCAAAATTTGTGTTTCCCAAGGCAATAATTTTATATATCCAATGCAAAAAATGTATGAATAGTGCCTTTACTATTGGGTAATGGAGTCAAATAAAGGAAAGAGTTAGAGAAGCTACCTCCTTAGGGGTGTAATCCTTTTTACTTCCCAAGGAAAGTTTCTCTAGCTAGGGTTTAAGCTAAGAGGGTGTATGCCCTTATACTTCTCTTAGAAAACCCTTGTTTAATCAATAAGATGAAGCATAAAATGATGAATACTATGGTGGGAGTGTATTCCCTTATTCTTTCCACCTAGATCCTAGCACAACAATCCTTGACTTAAAATAGAATGATAGCATAATAGTAAAAAACCATACCAAAATCAAGAAAGATGTCAAGATAATCCACCATAAAATCTAGAAAAAATCATCTAAGGCTAGCGCCTCAATCCTCCATCAACCATTCATCAATATAGCCATAAGAAAGTGCACAAGAGAAAAATAGAACCAAATGTAGCAAAAATTTCAGACCAATACTTCTCACAATGAGGGAGAGTTATGTTAAAATGAGATCTTACGATCTCTTATTTATACAAAATGTCACCAAGGTGACTTGTCCACAAATTAAGGGGTAAGCCACAATATTAGGGGTAAACAACCCTAATATTTCCCTTTAACAAAGTAATATTAAACAATTCATTTAAAATTTCACTTGTGCACAAATAAAAACCTAATTTACATGGACGTCACCCCTTTAGGGGACGTTTTGGCACTAGGAGAAGGTCGTTGGTGATGTAGGAGGGTAGTACGGATTCCAAAAGCCACGTTTCAAGAATACAAATGTATTCCTTCATGGTCAAAGGCTCAAACACCTCAAAACATCCAAGTGCCAATACATATCATCTCACCACCATGCCCTAGCCCCCCACACATGACGTCAAGCTCAAAGAGAGGACGTTTTTTCCCTCCTGGGAAAATTATATGGAAATTGAGGGTTGGTATATGTCATCCAACTCATCATCAAGGCCTTCCAAGTCTTATCTTTCTCATCTAGCATGCGGGCCCTTGGCATCCAACCTGTGGGCTTGTAGCCCTATGGAAGCCCAAGCTAGGCTTGTTCTCCCAAAATTGTCCACCAACTAGGTCCTGCAAAGACAAATGAGCATGCCCTCCAATGATCTCAAGTCATAAAATCATGATAAGTGAATCCAATCAATAAATAATCCATCTAAGCATGTGCATCAAAGATCACTATATCAAACAATTAATTACTCATACACTATGCGACTTGTCAAGCTTTGAATATGGGAGGGTTGATGAGGTTTCCTATTGGGTATATCTTGTCCTAGGTCAAGAAGATTTTCCAAGAGATCCCTCTATAAGCCATGTAAAGTGGATGAAGTGGTTTGGGTCAAGGATCAATGGGCATAGGGCTCATGACACACAAGGGGTCATAGTGTCTCATTCATGGGTGCCTTTGTAGAGGGTGTGTGGTACCTCCGTCCAAAATGCAATTTTTCGAAGCCCATCAATTTCCTTTTATCTTTATTTCTTTATTTTATTTCAATATAGCATAAGGAGAGGTTGAAGGGCACTACCCTGGTGTGGTGACCAGATGATGGCAATGTCACCCACAAACACCTAGTGGAAATGAGAAGGTTTTCTCGTGATGAGACCCCCTTTCTCTCAGCCATGCAACTGAAATCCATTGCCCTGGTTTGGTGACAAGATGATGACAATGTCATACCACTTGATATTCATGGATGTGATAGGTTGGCTTGTTATGAGACCTCATATCCTCCAACTAACCTTTTATTCATTCTTTATTATATTGTGGGTCCCGTTTACTCAAAGATAAGTGTTTCAATGCTTTCTTGGGTGATCCCTGGGCAAAGCATATGAAAGGTTTATACAAGGCTTTTATTGTTTACCCAACATCAACCACTTTGGGCCTTCAGCCCCTTCTTCTCACAAAATGAGGGACAACACCTTCTTGGGTCAATACACCCTAAAATCCCAAGAGACAAGGAAATGGAGGGGAACAATGATGGAAAGTGGTAAGTATGGTCAGGAGTAGTACGATGGCTCATTAAGGGAGTTCACAGTAGCAAACACATCCCCAAGGAAAACCACTTACTAGGGCACAATGTCAACCACCAAGGTGAAACAGGGAAAAAGGCATAATGTCCAAGCATATATCATGAAATCTAGAGCAATCTAAGATACAACATACTCAACTAGCTTAATTATCGAAATGATGCTCACCATAATACTGACTTGTACCTCATGAAGAAGGGCCCACTACCTTCTGGAAGCGAGCTGGTGTGGTGGATGCCATCTGCAAAATTCAAATCTATGATCATCTATGGTGGTGAGTGGGTTTTCCATCTGTGCAAAGGGTATTGTTGGTCATGTACTCTCTTGACACTCCATATCTGCAACATGAGGGCCTCGAGACATAATCTCCTTAGTTATCCACAAAATGGGGATAACATTGCCTAAGAGAGGTATCCTTGGTATTTATCTATTTGAGATTGGTGAAGGTTGAGGTGTGATTTACTCCAGTATTTCCATTATTCCACTGAACCTATCATCGTTATCACTATTTACTTTAGCTAGATTTCAATTTTCTCTAGTCCTCTTAATGTAATATATTGTATAATGTCTCTTCTAATTTTTGCTACATATTTTTATGTTTTGTTCCTTGCTTGGTCAACAATTTTTTTAATTCTTCTTGTGATATTGTTAATGTGAACTTCAATGCTATTCAATATTTTAGAGATTTTATGTCTTCCTTATGGCTCTATAATTCTTTATTATTTTCATCATTGAGCTCTGGTTATTTTCATTGAAAACTCCATTAATTTTTAAATTATTCTAGTTCTGATAAAAAATATTTACTTGGTTTGGTAATATCTTTGTGTGTGTGTGTGTGTGTTAAATTTTTTATCAAGTTTGGTTTAAAATAAATTACTGAGTCTAGTAAAATTCAATTTTTTTTTATGGAATTTTCTTTATTTTATTATAACTTTGATATTAATTAATGATGATTTATAATTGATAACATCACACACACACACACACACACACACACATAATTAAAGAGGGACATGTACTTTTCTTTAAACGAGCGTAGATCCATCTTAAATCCGGATCTATGAAGCATCGAGAGGGATCAAATTTCTTAAGGTGTTACAATTTTTTTAATTATCATTTAATATGAAGGAATTGATATTTTAGATGTTGTCATGTGTAATTATTTTCTTTTAATTGAGCCTACTTTATTTTTATTATTGTTAATTTTTTTTAATTGAGTAGATTTTAATTTTTTTTTAATGTAACCTTATCTAACATAACACTATAGAGCATCTAGAGTTAGCATTGGGTTGAAAAGGTTTTCGGTGATGGGAGTGCACTGTAGAAACCCTAGACATGCTTTTTCTCCCATGGCAGGTAGTTCAGTGGTAGGTTTTGTCTTTACTGAGGAGTCCGAGAATGTCATAGATCCGTGAGGCTTTTACCATGTCGTTGTCAAGGAGCCCTATGAAGCCAGTGGGGGATATCGTGGACTACTCCCTGGAACCGTTGGTGGGGAAAAGCATTTGGAAGTCGCCAATTGGTATCCTTCTGTCATCTAGGTCAAAGCAGGTTCATTCAAGATATTTTCCTGGAGGGTGGTTAGAGGCCCGGTATTTTTCTACTTCGTTTTCTCCTAGAGTAAACCCTTTGTCGATTGTTATTTCCCCAACCTTGTCGGGCCCTCTAGTTTTAGGGCTAGGTTTGGTGGCTAGTTCGGGAAATTTTGGGTCGAGTTTTGGGAGAGTTGGGGATGTTGGCCCTTTTTTCTCTTCTCTGGGCTTCGCCACCCCTTTCTCGTCTTCTTGGCTGGACTTAGATGGTGGATTTGGTTTGGAACAATCTGGAGAAGAAGAGCCTTATGATCTAGGATTCCTAGGGTATGTCCCATCTGAGGAACTTTTTGGATGGGATTTGAGGTTTTTTTTCCCTTCCACTATGTTGACTCTAATATTGTCTTTCAACAGGGGTGGATCTCCATGTGCAACGACCTTTGTCGATTCGGTGTTAGTTTCATCGACACCTGGTGTGAGGATGGGAAAATTTTTGGGACATGAAGACATAAACATTGGTAGAGGTCCCATCTCAGGTTCACATACTTCTGTAGAAAAATAACGCTTGTCGCACTAGAGGAGAAGCAAATTTGATTCTAGGGGTTGATATTTTAGAGCTTGAGGTGATGTACATGACTGAAACAGATTTGGTAGGAGTGGCACAGGGGCATTGGTTCAATTCCAAATTATTGAGGCCTGGGAAGAAAACTCTTAGGTTTCTCCCCTTGGTAAGGCACCTCAAGTTCAAACCCTAAACATGGGTTGGTTTTGTTTCAAGTTCAGAATGGTGGAGGAGGAAAGTTGGGCTCTCAAGCAATCATGGAGTATTGATTCTACCGCAATCATCCTTACAAAGAGGTCTCCCTTGTTTGACGTCGACAAGGAAAGAATGGATGTTGTGCCTTTATGGGTTAGGCTCCCGGGTTTTCCTATGGAGTTTTGGAAAAAAAAAATATTCATGGATCTTGGGAATTTTTGGGGGAACTATTCGGATGTGGATACATCCTTTATGTAATCAAGAGAAAAGGGGGGTTCCCAGGATCTTGATGTCTCTGAATATCCGAGAAGGACTGGTTGAAGAGTTGGAATTAGTTTCAGGGGAGAGATCATTTAAACAAAAACTGGATTACGAAGGTGTTCCTTTCTGCTACCGAAGGTGTCACCAGCATGGACATAATGTAAGTCATTGCAGTATTCCTCTCTGGGAGCGACCAGATGTTTCAAGGATGGATCTCTCCAGGAAGCGTCTAGTGTCACAAAGGGAAGATTCTTCAAACCATTTAGTAGAAGGAAAAGTAAAGACCCAATCTCCTCCCTCACAAGGTCATGCTGGTGGTGATTTTATATCAGGACACTCCTCTCACAGTGCCAAGAATGAGTTGGTGCTTAGACTGTCTTCCTGTCCGGAAAGTCCCCAATCTCTAGCAACTCAATAAGATCTTTCGACACATTTGGGTAAGATCATGTTTCTACCTCCCTCCCTTAATTTTTTAATAAACTCCTTCTCTCTTTGTGAGAAAAATTAGATGGGTTCACTGAAAAAGAAAATATTTTCCTTTTGAGAGTTGTCATTCCTTCTCGATGGGGTCAGGTTCCTCTCTTGCTTTATGTTCCTTTTCTTCCCTTACATATGCCTCCCCTTCTGTGATAATTTGTGAGGAACTTGAATCTTCCATGGACTCATAGGAGGATGACATTGCTTATCAATTAAGAAGCCCAACTATTCCCTTATCCTCCACCCTATGTCCAACTAAGTCGAAAGGGATTGGCTTAAATCCTAATCCTATCGTCGGAGGCTCAGGGCGGTGGAGAAAATATTTTATCTCCAAATCCTGCATTCAGACCCTGTTTGATATTGTAGCTGGTAAGCATTTAACGATAAATGGGATTCTTAGAGAATCAAAATCCATGGGAGGAGTTCCCCCGTGAAGTTTATATCCTTCAATTTTCAAGGTGTGGTGATCCTGTCCAAAAATTATTCCCTCAAGAGGTTGATTGACATTAATCATCCAGACATCATTTTTCTTCAAGAGACCTTGGAAAAGGGTTCATAAGTCTCTACTCTCCCTTTTCGAAGGTCTATGCTCTTCTTGAATCTTTACTAAAAAAATTGGAGTTTTGTTGGTGTGGATGCTTGGGGGCATTCAGGTGGACTCTCTCTTGGATGGAATAAAAGATAAACAAAATTAATCAACAGTATGGGATTTGATTCCAAGATCGGGGCAGTGTTCCTAATGTCTGGTTTGGGGTTACATTTTACTGTAATAAATATTTATGGGCCTTACCTTAAGAGAGTTTATTTTTTGGAATCCTTGATGAATAAATCCTTCCTCAACTCAGATGTCCTTATTTCTTGGGGGGGGGGACTTAAATTTTTTGATAGGATCAACTAAGGTGTGGGGGCCTTGAGCCAGGCCAGACCCCTTATCAGATTTGTTTCTGAACCTATTTGAAGGAAGATATATCTTTGATATTTCCCCCATAAGGCTCAACCCCACTTGGAGAAATAACAGGGTTGGGGATGAAAGGATAGAAAAACATTTGGATCATTTTTTGGTATTAGACAAACTACTGGATGAGAACTTATAGTTAAGTAAATAGGTGGGTACTGGTGGGATTTCAGACCATTATCCCATCTTTCTTGAGATGGAAAAAGGGATGAAGAATCATGTGGGCCCTTTAAAATTCAATATGGAATGGATTAAGGAGAATAGTTTCAATGATCTAGTGAAGGAACAATGGGTGCCTTATGACCCAAAGTCGGGAGAAGTTGCAGCTTCCCAATTTGTTGCAAATCTAAAGAAGGTGAAGAGAGCTACAAAAGAGTGGGCAAGTCAAAAGTGTGCGTGGGATGAAAAAGAGTTAGTGGACACAAAAGTAGCCCTTAAATCCATTTATGATTCAGCAGATGGAGGATGTGAAACCTGGGAATCTAAAGACACATTGATTCAATTGGAACAAAAGAGGAAAAAAAATATGGATGATAGGGAAGCAACTTAGGCTAAAAAGTAGAGCTATATGGTTGGAGAAAGCAGATGAAGATACAAAGTTATTTCAGGCATATGCGAAAGGAAGAAAATTGGCAAATAACATTTGGAGTCTTAAAGACAACTAGGGAAGGGAGGTATCTTATTTTGATGGTATATCTCAGATGGGGAAAAATTACTCCCACTCCCTCTTCAAGGCAGATAGTCAGTCTTCAATTGTTGAAGTTGTGAGAGTAGCAGGATACTTTCCACGGTTTTTTCTAGAGAAGAGGAAAATAGGAACCTAATGGAAGAAGTTTCAAAAGAAGAACTCAAGGAGGTCCTATGTAGTCTCCAAAAATACAAGAGATTGAGGCCGGATGGATGGCCAGTTGAATTCTTCACAATATGCTATGAGCTAATTGGGGCCAATATTCTAAAGGTGGTGGAGGAATCAAGGCGGGAAGGGTACATCTATAATCCCCTTAACACCACTTTTATTTCCCTAATCCCAAAATTGGATGATCCACAAACCTTTGAGGAGTTTCTCTCAATCTCCTTATGTAATTGAATTTATAAAGTGGTGGAAAAAATTGTTTCCAGGAGGTTGAAACCTATTCTCTCAAATTCGATATCAAAAGAGCAGTTTGGATTTCTAGAAGGAAGGTAGATTCATGAGGCCATTTGGAGTTTCACAAGAAGGATTGCACATTATAAAGATAAGAAGATTAAAAGGCGCAGTGGTAAAAATCGATCTATCAAAAACTTACGATAGGGTGAGTTGGCTCTATATACGGTTGCTTCTTACTCACTTGGGGTTTGAAGTTCCTTTTATCAACTGGGTCATGAGCTTCATTTCTTCCACCTCTTTTTCTGTCTTGATAAATGGAGCAACTTCACATTTCTTTCATGCTGGTAGAGGTTTGAGGCAAGGGTATCCTCTCTATCCTCTACTTTTCCTCCTAGTGGTTGAAGGGCTCAGCAAGATGATTTCTTATGAAAAATGACATGGCCTTTTCCAGGGCATATCTATTTCCCCCGCTCTATATCTTTCACATCTTCTTTTTCTTTATGATGTCCTTTAGTTATGTGATGGTCAAAGGGGTGATGCAGAAACTCTCTCCAACATTTTGGGAATTTTCTCAAGGGTGACATGCATGCAAATTAATGAATGGAAGAGTACATTGTCAGTTAATCATATGGATGAGGAGGAGCTTCATCTTTATAGTTCTTTATTTCCCTTTTAGGTAAAGTATTTTGACTTGGGTCTAAAGTATCTAGGTTTTCAATTGAAGCCAAACTGTTACCTAAAATCATATTGGGACTAGCTGGTAGCAAAATTGGAGAAGATATTAAAGGTATGGAGTTTTAAGTGGTTGTCTAGAGATGGGAGGCTAGTCCCCGTTAAGTCGGTTCTAGAATCCATCCATGTTTATTGGATGTCTTTAGCATGGATCCCTAAAGGGGTTCTTGAGAAACTTCAAAGATTATGTTTCAAATTCCTATGTGTTGGGACTCAAGACAAAGTGGTGCTCCCGTGGGTAAAATGGGAAGTTTTGGCCATTCCAAAAGTTCTTGGTGGTTGGGGCTTCAAAAATATTTTCCTATTCTCAAAATCCATTGCGGAAAATTCTATGTGGTAGTTGATTTCTACAGCTAGCTTATGAATAAATGTGGTTACTCAAAAACATAGTCACCCAGCTTTAGTATTGGAGTGGATCAAGAATCCACATAAACAAGGTGGAGTTTTCTCTATCATTTGGAAGGCCATTATCTGATCCTTCTTTTTGGTGGGGAATGGACTAGTCTGGAGGGTAGGAAATGGCACATAGGTTCATATTGGATCAGATCTATGGCCTAGTAGCGAGGGTCAACACATCTTGCATCCAAACCTGATCCAGGAACTTCACTCTCAAGGTTTTTTATATTTAAACCAGGTGGTTGATTGTGGACATACCTCTATATGGAGTCAAGAATGGTATGGACCGGACCAGTTGGATTTGGAAGGGGATAATGTGTTTCAATGGAGAACCTTTACCCAAGCCTTAAAATAAGCACATATTTGAATAGTGGACAGGGAGGATGAATTGGTCTGGAAACATGCTCCACTGGGTGTTTATACTCCAAAATTGGGTTATATTCATCTAAATATTGGTCAACATTTAAGAGACTCGAGTTGGTGATGGAAAGGTCTGGGGAAATTTCACTTCCCCCTTAAATCTAGAATTTTCATGTGGTTCCTTATTGCAAATAAATTCCCAAACTGGGACAGAATGAAGAATAGGAAAATCGAGGGTCCAAGTTGGTGTGTTCTTTGCAAGTCGAGTGATGAGAATGCCTTACACCTTTTCTTAAACTTCCCTTTTGTTAAGTAGATTTGGAAAGAAGTCACGTCGGTGCTAGGGAAGAACTCCATTTGGGATGGTCCCTCAATTGAACATGCATGGAAATATTGGTTGGTGAATGGTTCAAACCAAAATATAAAGGCATTACCTTTCATACCCCGTTGGGGTTCCTGGATCACTAGAAACTCAATGGTCTTCAAAGACAAATTTACTACTATGGATATCGTAGCAGCACAAGAGCTCAGTATTCTCTTGAATTTTCCTCAAGAAAAGGATGTTAGGTGTCCAAGGATATTATCAGAAGTTCAGATAGACACTGATAAGCCGTGGGATTCTTTTGATGGAGCCTCATAGAACAACTTTCAATCCTATGGAGGGGGGGCTCTTTTCTTCATTTATGATTCTCACTCCTACAATATAACTATGGGTTTAGGGAGAGGGTCAAACAATTATGCCAAGTTAATGCCTCTCAAGCTCCTAATACTCTTTTCTCGAGAAAAATGAGTATCTTCACTTCAGATCTTTGGACACTCTATGGTGGTTATTAACTAGGCAAGACAATCACAACAATGTCATAATATACAACTTCTTTTTGTTCTTGAGGATGTCTACAATATTTTGGATACTTTTGGTTTGATCTGTATTCAACATGTTTACAAGGAACATAATTTGGAAGAAGATGTGATGTCTAAAGCGGGTCTTGTTCTGGATTACAGGCAATGGAAAATAGTTGAAGAGAGAAATGGTGAACATTTTGAGTACTTCCACAAGCCTTTCATAGAATACCATCCTCTCCCAGATCAAAATGCCCTTTTGGAATAATATTTTTTTGCATCATATTAGATTTTGCATAGTCATAACTGATCCAAAAAGGATCCAAAGAAGGCTAAGAATAACTCAGAACTCACAAAGACAACTCAGAACACTTAGAATGGCTCCAATAAATAGAGAAAGGGCAAAAATTCAAAGTTCCCAAAACTCAATTAAAACAGACTGATCATGAAGAGTGCGTCGCAATATTTCTAACGATGCAAATGACTCATCAAACAGAGTTACGGTTTGAAAGATATTCACAATCAAAGTTGTGGTCAAACATGGCCAGTCAACAGGGGACACATCATCATCCGTACTGATGACGTCGGCATGACATCAACAGTTGATGTGGCAGGGTGACATCATCATACGGGATGTTGATGTCAGCATGCCACATGGCAACACCAAAGGCTCCCACATGTCACCCACCAGTGGACTTTTTAGGGGTCCCTATGGACCAATAGAAAAGTGCCACGTGGCACCCCCAGGAGACGCCACGTGGTACCACCCAGGGAGTTCCACATGTCAGTATGACAGTGACATGGCAAGCTACGTCAACATATAGGCAGGTGTATCAACAGGTGCCACGTGGCCCAATCATCTAAGGACATGTGGCATCCCGAGAATGCCCAATGTTGGCCCATAAATGATTTTAGTTTTAAAAAAAGAAATGGCGGGTCCACCAAATCTAGTGGACCACGAAAATTCTATCATTAATAGAGCTTCTAGTGGGCCGCTAAATGTAGCAGAGTACAAACAATACAANTATATATATATATATATATATATATATATATATATATCAACCAACTACCAAAAACGGAGTCCGACGGGTTCGACCCCGGAACCTCCTCCTAGTACAATGCCTTCATAACTTTGCCCTAACCAACGCGCCAAGAGGTGTTGCTTGGTATATCTTCCATTGTCATTATTTAAAAGTGTGAATCCTCCCAGATCCAGGGAGAGGCGTGAACGCACTTTACAATCCACAGGCATAGATTTCGAGACGAAGACTGTCATAATTGCAGGTACAGAGGGCACAAAAATCGAGACAGAATTCCTCCTGGGCCTGGGAGTGCCAGAGTCGGATCGAAGCATGGAGACAGTCATTTTTGGGTAATTCGACACCATGAATCCAATGGTGATGTTTGTTTTCTGATTTGAGCATTATTTTTACAGCTTGATTCCAAAATGAGGTATATTCATGTATTTGTCAAATTCTTTTGTTGAGTTAATGAAAGAGCCTACCCATTTGAGAGCAGGACCCGGAGACGTAGTCCACCAGGGACAAAATCTGTTATAATTATTTAGTGTTCATATCTGATTCTTATGTCTCTTCATTTTTAAGTTTTCCCTTCTTTATTGGAAGAGGCCTCTATTCGCTCGACCCATTACTAGCTGTTAGAACTATCAGTTCATTCCCTGGAAGTCAAAATTGGATCCTTGCATGTTGTCAATATGTTTCCTATCGAATTTGGGAAAATATATCGTTCTATAGCCCTAATTAGATTTAGATTAGGGCTATTTCCAAATAGCCTTGAATTATCAGGTAATGTTATACAATTAATTTATGCTCATTTAATACAATTCTTTATAAGTCACGATGAAAAGATCCTGGATCATGTTGGTATCAGAGCAGTCATCTTTGAATTGAATTGTTGAGTGTGAATTCTTACTAAGGCCAAGCATAAACAAGGTGAAGGAACTCTAAATAATTTCAATCCTGAAGTTGGTCGTGTATCCAAAAGGACGAAAATGGAAGAAGAGGACAAGCGTGATGAACAAGAGAAAAACTTTCACATGGTTTTTTATCGCATGTCAAAAATGGTCGAGCAAATGTATGGAGATTAAGAGAAGAGGATGAAGAATAAAGGGAAGAAAAAATAAGCACATGTAGATGATGATGCTTCGGTAAACCAAGGGGCTAGAGGAGATCCTCCTAAGCCTCCATCTTCACCTTCGAGTTCTAGTTCTTCTTCCATTGAGCATTCTCATCATTCTAGCCATAAAGCCTCTTTTAAGAAACCATTATTAAAGCTTGATGTAAAATTTGCTTTACCTATGTTTAATGGAGACGCTAATCCTAAAAAGATAGATAATTGGATCCAACGGGTTGAAGTGTATTCTTGTGTCCAACATATTGATGGAGAGGAAGTTAAAGTGCAATTGGCTTCTCTTCGATTGGAAGGCACCGCTCTCGTATGGTGGGAGAGAAAGCTTCAGTACATAAGTAAGTGTGGTAAGCCTCTTTCCTCATGGTCGGAATTTAAGTCAGCAATAAGGAAGCAATTTTATCCATTAGGGTATTTACATAAAGCAATGATGGAATGGAAAACCTTAAGGCAAAGTAAAGGACAAATTGTGCAAAGTTTCATAGAAGAATTTAGGAAGAAATATCTTGCATTGAACATTCCTTTAGATTCTTATGAGACTTTAATGAAGTATATCGGCGCACTTCACAGTTATATTCGACATACTTTTGTCTTGTTTAACCCCACTAGTCTTGACGAAGTTTGTGTGCAAGCCACTCACCTAGAGAACAGGGGGAAACATGTTCAAGAAGATCCCACAAAGAAACCAATTTCCCACATAATACTCTTAAGAAGTTTAAAAGGAAGGACAAGAAGACCGCTACAGTGATGAGAGAAGGAGGAAAACCATATTGCACTCATTGCAAGAAGAGCAGTCACGATGAAGAACATTGTTGGAAACTGCATCCGGAAAAGAAACCAAAACAGTTCGGTGGAAAGGGGAAGACAAAGATCATTGCTATGGTACATCAAGATCTTGGTTCTGATTCAGGAGATGAAGGAAAGATCACAGCAGTTGGAGTACAAGGTAAAGATTATATCCATGCTAGTTCTAGTTCCAATGATGAATCTCATGTTGATGAACGAAAGAGGAATGAGTTATTTCACATAAGAGTTGTATCTAAACATAATAAGATAGATACATTATTTTATCCGGGTTCCCAATTAAACTTAATATCAGAAGCACATGTCAAGAAAATGGGTCTTGAAACGAAACCATATCCAAAACCTTATCCTCTTGGTTGGGTATGTGACAAAGAAAAACTTAATGTCACCAAACAATGTAGGATCATATTTGCTATTGCTTCAAAATTGATTGATGAAGTTGATTTGGATGTTGTACCACTTGATATATGTGGCATAGTGTTGGGAAGTCCTTATCTTTGTGATAGAAAAGAAGTCTTCTTTCGACATGAGAACAAATACCACCTCACTAAGGGGGGAGTGGAATATATTGTTAGAGCTCACAGCATGAGGGTAAATACAACACTTGTTAGTGCAGGGAAAATGAAAAGACTCATAAACACTAATAAGAGATATGTACTCATGGTCATTAGAGAGGATGTCGGGACATCCGACACTTTCCAAAGGTGTGATCCATCTCATAAAAATGAATTAATTGATATTGTTTCTAAGTATGATGATATTTTTTAGGAACCAGATGGATTACATCCTAAGGGGGAAATCCAACATGAGATACATCTTCAGCAGGATTCCTCCTGCCTAATGTGGGCATGTACAGGATGTCATTTATGGAGATGACAGAGATCAAGAAGCAGGTTCAGGGCTTGTTGGATCAAGGGGTCATCAGGCCCAGTTCATCTCCTTGTGGATCTTCGATCATGATGGTGTCAAAGAAAGATGGCACATGGCAAATGTGTGTCGATTACCAGTCCTTAAATAAAATCACGGTGAAAAATCGATACCCTCTTCCTCGTATAGATGATTTACTTGATCAATTGAAGAATGTTGTCTATTTCACTAAGTTGGATTTGCAGAATGGATATCATCAAATCAGAGTCGTAGAACAGGATGCATGGAAAATTGCCTTTAAAACCAAATGGATTATTTGAGTGGTTGTTATGTCGTTTGGGCTTTGTAATGCTCCGACAAATTTCATGCATGTGATGAATGATGTATTCAGGATTTTCATAGATGACTTTGTGATTGTATATTTAGACAACATTCTTGTTTTTAGCGGGACATGGGATGAGCATGTGAGGCATGTAAAGAAAGTATTGGATAATTTGCAAAGGGAAAAGTTGTATGTAAAATTTTCTAAAAGTGAATTTGGCAAGACTGCACTTGTATACTTAGGTTATATTGTAGGAGGAGGACAATTGAAAATTGACCCTTCCAAAGTTGATGTAATTGTAAATTGGCCTGAGCCAAAAAGTGTAACCGAAGTTCAAAGCTTCTTAGGTGCAGTCCCGTATTGGAGGAGATTCATTCCCAACTTCTCCTTCATAGCATCTCCTCTGCATGCCTTAACCAGTGTGAAGAACACTTTTCAGTGGGAAGGAAAGCAACAAAAAGATTTCGACACTTTGAAAGGGAAGATTGGTACCACACCAGTACTAGCAATGTCGAATCTTCAATAGCCTTTTGAGATCGAGACAGATGCCAGTGGATACGCCATGGGTGCAGTACTAATGCAATATCATAAGCCTATCTGTTACCACTCTGAAACTTTTAACCAAGTTGTTGTTAACTATCATACATATGATAAAGAGTTGTATGCATTAGTCCAGAGTGTAAAGAATTGGAAGCACGAAGATTGCTTCTATTATTTTGAAGATTGCTTCTTTATCTCATGATAGCTATATAGAACAATATGCCATCGATGAATATTTTAAAGCAGTATATACGAAGCTAACCCTTGGTGCATAGGTAGAGAACTATTGTATGCAGGGAAAGTTACTTTACCATCGTGGAAAGCTATGTATTCCTACAAGTGAATGATTCCATGTAATATGAGAAGCTCATACTTCTCTTGTGTTTGGGCATTTTGGGGTAGGGAAAAATATGGCTCATTTACATAGGTTTTGTTACTAGCCTCAAATGAAATCAATTGTAACTAAATATGTAAAGGGGTGTGTGATGTGTTCTACTTGTAAGCCCACTAATAGAAAACTGGGGCTATACTCACCACTTCTTGTTCCATCCCATCCATGGGAAAGTATATCCATGAATTTTGTAGGGGGTTTACCCATGACCAAAGGGGGTCATGATTATTTGTATGTTGTAGTGGATAGATTCAGTAAGATGTGTATCTTGATGCCTTGTAAAAATCATATCACTACTGAGCAGACTGTTAATCTCTTCTTTCAGCATGTTTGGGTTCACTTTGGATTACCCACATGTATCATCTCGGATCGAGATACTCGATTCTTTGGGGACTTTTGGACTAGCTTGTGGAGAATGATGGACACCAAATTGAAGAGGAGCACTGCTTTCCATCCACAAACCGATGGATAGACATAGGCGGTAAACCAAACATTGGTACTTTTTCTTCGAGGCTATTGTAGCAAGATTCCCAAGGTATGGGATGAACAGATACCCTATGTACAACATGCATACAACCGAGCTTTACATTCATCCACTAAAAGTTCACATTTTGAGACATGTTTTGGGTACCAACCAAAGGTTCCTTTGGACTTGATGTATGGGAGAGATGTCGATGTAAATGAAGATCGAACAGAGGAAAGAGCCTGCAAGTTCATCCATAGGATTCAACAGATACACAAGACAGTCAGGGAACAATTGGAGAAAATTCAAGCACAGTATAAAGCTCGACACGACAAGCACAGGGTTGATCATCAGTTCCAGGTTGGGGACCGGGTATGGCTTCACATCGGCAAGAAGAGATTCAAGGGTGAAGTCAAGAAACTCAAGCCCATTCGCTATAGACCCTTCACTATCTTAGATAAAAGCGGTACCAATGATTTTCGTCTGGATGTTTCACCTTATATGCAGATTTAATTAGTTGTGAACATTGAGAACTTGAAAATTTTTTAGCCTCCCATGATCATGGATCAAGATGAGGAAGTTTCAATCCCATCAGTTGATGAGTTTGCACATGAGTACTTGGATGAGCTACAGGAATATATCATCCTAGACAGGAGGACGAGGACTTCATGCATGGTTGATGTTGATTATCTTCGAGTAGGCTTAAAAGGCACCCATCCAAGCAAAACAAAGTGGATCCAAAAGGATAAAGTGAGGGGACTCTTCCCTCACTTACCAGTTGATTGATGAAAGCTTTTGGTGGTCCAAAAATCTCTCAGTGGGAAGGCTTGATCCAAAAAGGATCTAGAGAAGGCTAAGAATAACTTAGAAGTCACAGAGACAGCTCAGAACGCTCAGAATGGCTCCAACAGATAGAGAAAGATAAAAAATTCAAAGTTCCCAAAACTCAATGAATATTACATGATCGTGAAGAGTGCATCACAATATTTCTAACGACGCAAACAGATCGTCAAACAGAGTTACGGTTTGAAATATATTCACGGTCAAAGTTGCGGTCAAACAGGGCCATTCAGCAGGGGACACATTAGCATTTGTACTACTGACATCAGCATGACGTCAAGAGCTAATGTGGAAGGGTGACATCATCGTATGGGATGTTGACATCAACATTCCACGTGGCAGCACCAGATTCTGCCACATATCACCTGCCAGTGGACTTTTTAGGGGTCCATATGGACCAATAGAAAAGTGCCACGTGGCACCCCCGAGACGCCACGTACCACCACCCAGGGAGCACCTCGTGTCAGTACGACAATGATAGGGCGATCTATGTCAGCATACAGGCAGGCGTATCAGTAGGCGCCACATGGCCCAATCATCATGCGATATGTGGCATCCCGAGAATGCCCAATGATGGCCCATAAACGATTTTAGTTTTTAAAAAAGAAATGTCAGGTCTGCCAAATTTGGTGGACCACGCCAATTCTGTATGATCGTTGGCAGAGCTTCTAGCGGGTCGGTAAATGTAGCGGAGTACAAACNATATATATATATATATATATATATATATCAACTAACTACCAAAAACGGAGTCCGACGGGTTCGACCACGGAACCTCCGCCCGGTACAACGCCTTCATAACTCTACCCTAACCAACGCACCAAGAGGTGTTTCTTGGTATATCTGCCATTGCCATTATTTAAAAGTGTGAATCTTCTTAGAGCCAGGGAGAGGCACAACCATACTGTACAATCCATGGGCATGGATTTCGAGACGAAGACTATCATAATTGCAGGTACAGAGAGCACAAAAACTGAGACAAAATTCCTCTTGGGCCTGGGAGTGCCAGAGTCGGATTGAAGCGCGGAGACAGTCATTTTTGGGTAATTCGATGCCACGAATCCAATGGTGATGTTTGTTTTCTTATCTGAGCATTATTTATGCAGCTTGATTCTAGAATGAGGTATATTCATGTATTTGCCAAATTCTTTTGTTGAGTTAATGAAAGAACCTACCCATTTGAGAGAAGGACCCAGAGACGTAATCCACCAAGGAAGAACTCCGTTATCAAGCTTTTGTGTTCAGATCTGATGCTTATGTCTCTTCATTTTTAAGTTTTCCCTTCTTTATTGGTGTACTTTAATTTATGCTCATTTAATACAATTCTTTATAAGTCACGATGAAAAGATACCAGATCAATAACTCGTAATGGCAGTTTTCCCTTCTTTATTGGTGCACTTTAATTTATGCTCATTTAATACAATTCTTTATGTGTCACGATGAAAAGATACCAGATCAATAACTCGTAATGGCTTGATATTCAACACATTGTTTTTATGAGGCTCTAGCAGTTGTTTTTGGTATTGGCTTATTGTATATATGGGTTAGACTCTTTTTGTATGCATGGATTTTATTTAAAGGGGCTACAAGGCCTTTTATGGGGAATTTTTCAATTGAACAACAAAAACATGGACTCTCCATATTTTCTACAAAATGCACTCTTCTAATTAAATAAAATTTCAGCTTTTTTCTGAGGAAAAAAAAAAACACTATAAAACAACAACAATTTTATAAAATATTTATAAAATATTAACAAAGAAAAAAATTAATTTAATTAATTAATGAAAAATTTTACCCAAAACAATTTTATAAAATACCAATACAATTTTATAAAATATTAATTAAGGAAAAAAATGATTTAATTAATTTATGAAAATTACAAATATTCACCAATACAATTTTATAAAATATTAATTAAGGAAAAAAATGATTTAATTAAAATACCAATACAATTTTATAAAATATTAATTAAGGAAAAAAATGATTTAATTAATTTATGAAAATTACAAATATTCACCAATACAATTTTATAAAATATTAATTAAGGAAAAAAATGATTTAATTAATTTATGAAAATTACAAATATTCCTGCATAAAATTTCCTAAGAAATTTGTTACTATATAAAATCTTAATAAAACTGTTGTTATATAAAAAAATGATTTAATTAATTAATGAAAATTATAAATGTTGATGCATAAAATTTCCCAAGAAAATTGTTACTATATAAAATCTTAATAAAATTGTTGCTATATAAAATCTTTGGTTCATTGAATATAGATAGATGGTTCGTTAA
>ML787885.1:650529-672888 GCA_009831015.1 Picea engelmannii | reverse complement strand
GAGAGAGAGAATTAGTTTTTCTAGACTAATGAATGGTTATTTAAACAATTTTTATTTTGACAATTAAAAAAATTTATTTTTATTTTTATTTTTATATATGGGAAGTAATTAGAATTAATTGCATTGAGAATAGTTAAGTGTATTACAACCAAGTATGATAAATATATTATCACATTGATTAATACTTATATCATCATGTGTAGACTTATATCATCATGGGGAGGAATGATTGTTCCCCTCTCCACCCAAGTTCAATTCTTTATGAATGACATGTTATACCCTTAAATGAGTCTATAAAATACTCTTGTTGTTAAGCGTTCTCTCTCTATATATATATCTTAATTATAGACTTTTATTTTTTTTATTAAAAAGATTAATTTTATATATATATATACTTCAAGAAAAATAATCTCTTAAAAAAATAAAAAAAACTATAATTAAAATGAATTAATATCCATAAATTTTTATAACATGAACTAAAATGAACTAAAATATGTATAATTAAAATTTTACTTAAAGTATAACTATACATAAATATGAAAAATTATAAACATTTTATATAAATTAGAAGCATTATATATTATAAATATTATATCTTCCATACACTAGAATGTAAAAATGCGATAAATCATATTAATTGAAAGTAGTAAAACATATTGTAATTCAGTGGTAAACTATATTTATATTATCTTAAGCTTTAATTATTTTTATTAGTATTCAATAGTATTTTTATTATTGATTAATAATCATTCAATACATATATACATTAACAATTAGAATGTTATTTGAGGTGGCATGTCATGTCATGCCTGCTGTAGTTATTTGGATTTTAGAGGGAATATTGAAAATTTATGTGTTTGGTTCATTGAAATTTCCGCAAACAATGAAATAACAACTCTATTTATTCAAAGGTTTTTAATTCTTTAAAGCATAAAGCGTCAATGAGACATATGTGGTGGGAAAGGAGTCCTATGTGGTGGGTGATATTAATTTGATATTGGATCCATTCCATTTTATTAATATAAAATCAAAGCCAAAACGTTCTCTCCTGCTTGCCAAAACGTTCAAAAAAAAATATATAAATCGTTATGGTATCATCTGGTGCAGATACATCAAACATGTTATACACCAGATGGTTATGGTTATACTCCTTTGTGTGGGCATTGGCTTGAGCTTTAGAATGAGTTCCAACACCTGTGGTGCTGATGGCTTCCTTGCAAGCTTTTCCAATGCAGATATAAGAAACAATATAACGAAGAGAGAAACAGGAGATTTCTAAACCGTTCAAAAATTCTGATAGCGGAGAAAATTATCAAGTCAATCACAGATCATAATGTCTTTTATTTTTATATAAAAATAAATTAAGAATTTGTTACATTTAATATTAATCTATGAGATTTATATCTATATATAAAAAAGAAGTTTTTATTACATTTGATATTACTCCATTTTATTTATTTTTATACTATTTAGATTGGATAGTAGGTTAGGTTATAATCATAGATTTCATTTAATATAATACTCATTTTAATATAGCATTTATTTTAAAAATAAAGGTAGTATTTTCTTTTGTTTATATAAGAATTTTTTGGTTCATAAGTTGGACATAATTGATTAGGATGTTTGTACATGATCCATGTTTTTATATACCTAAATTTATTGAAAATTCAATAGATATATTTTGGTTCACTAAATCTTCATTAATATAATAATATTGGCATGATGATCCATATTTTTATATACTTAAATTTATTGAAATTTCAATAGATATATTTTGGTTCACTAAATTTCCATCAATATAATAATAATGGCATGATTGATTAGGATATTTGTACATGATTCATTCTTTTATATATTTAAATTTATTGAAATTTTAAGAAACACAATATTAATATTGTGCATAAAAAAGAATATTTATTTTTATATAAAAAAATTTGAAGTTTTTTTTTACATTAAATTAGTTATATATATATATATATATATATGTGTGTGTGTGTGTGTGTGGTATTTTTACAATGAATTAGTTTTTATAGGCTTTATATCCTAATGAATGGTTATTTAAAAAATCTTTATTTAGACAAAAAAAAAAATTTGTTTGTTAATTTGTGCAGGACCTGCGATTAACCTGTGGCTTGAGAGCCTGAGCCACACCAACCCTTAACATGGTTGGATTTTTTGTCCCCGCAGGTTTCGAACCGGTGACTTTAACATCACGGAGTGGCTTAACAACACACTCCGTCACCAACTCCGGTGACTTTAACATCACGGAGTGGCTTAACAACACACTCTGTCACCAACTGTCCTACACCTAGGGGACTTTATTTAGACAATTAAAGAAATTGAAATCATTAAAAAAAAATTTTAATATATGGGAAGTAATTAGAATTAATTGCATTGAGAATATTTAAGTGTATTACAAAAGTATGATAAAGATATTATCACATTTATTCCCCGATTAACATTTATATCATCATGTGTAAAGTTATATCATCATGTAGAGGAATGATTGTTCCCCTCTCCACTCAAGTTCAATTCTTTGTGA
This sequence comes from Picea engelmannii, assembly GCA_009831015.1. NCBI lineage: Eukaryota > Viridiplantae > Streptophyta > Pinopsida > Pinales > Pinaceae > Picea > Picea engelmannii. Next base: position 670,346 of record ML787885.1, on the reverse strand, counting down.
ATGACGTGTTGTGCCTTTAAATGGGTTTACAAGATGCTCTTGTTGAGCCCCATATATATATATATATATATATATATATATATATATATATATATATATATATATATATATATAATTAATCTTTTTAATAAAAAAAAATAATAAAAATCTATAGTTAAGATAAATTAATATCCTTAAATTGATAACTATGCATGAATATGAAAAATTATAAACATTTTGTATAAATTAGAAGCATTATATATAGTATAAATTATAAGTATTGATATCTTCCATACACTAGAATGTAAAAATGTGATAAACCATAGGTAGTAAAACATATTGTAATTCAGTTATAAACTATATTTATATTGTCTTAAGCTTTTATTATTTTTATTATTATTTAATAGTGTTTTTATTATTGATTAATAATCATTCAATACATATATACATTAACAATTAGAATGTTATTTGAGGTGGCATGCATGCGGTAGTTATTTGGATTTTAGAGGGAATATTGAAATTTTATGTGTTTAGGTCATTGAAATTTCCACAAACAATGAAGTAACAACTCTATATTTATTCAAAGGATTTTTATTCTTTAAATAATAAGGCATCAATGAGGCATATGTGGTGGGAAATGAGTCCTTTTTCCAATAGAAAATTTGCTCAATTATATTAGTGAATATAATTTGTTTACATCTTCAAATTCCATAACTAGGACCGAAACAAGAGATAGTCTGACCAAAAAGAAGAAACATGGAAACTATACACAGTTCCCTTATACAATAATACCATTCATAAGTAAGAAGGACCGAAAGGATCTACGATAGACTCTTCAAAAAAACAAAATCTGAACCATATGAGCGACAAACTGTCTATGAAATACTTGAAAATAGACTGAAAAGAAGTAACTAATTGTCTATAGCAGGACCCGAATAGAAAATGGCTAATGACGTAGTAAAGGTTGAGATGTCGTCTGGGACCTTCAATCCCATTGATCCATTGATAATATGTGATTCTGCCTTCTGATTACCGTAATGCCTGCTTAGATAGAATATTTGTTTCCACATTAAATTCCTTGTATATGTGATCAAAACTGATATCTTGAAAAGGTTTAATTAAATCCTTTATTCTGGATTTCCATCCCTCAATTGTGCTTGCCTGGAGTCTATCTCTGTCGGATAGCCAATTGATAACTACTTTTGAATCACCCAGAACTTGAATTCTATGAAAAGACAAATGTGAATCCAACATGAGAGTTGCCCATACTCCCAATAGCTCTTCTCTAGTGTTTGTGCCTCCTCCACAATTATAAACCCATCTAAAAACTATTAATTCTAGATTTTTTAAGACTCCTCCAGCTCCACATTGATTTCCATCATGCTGTACAACTCCATCAAACCATGCAATGGTTGTATTTATGTGTTGTGGAATCAAAATATCTCGCAATGGGGAAGGTTTTTGTGTTTCCATGAGCCTTTTCTGAAAACCCAGAGTCTTGTAAATCACTAAGTGGATAGATGGCTTAGTCTCCTCGAAAATTGTTGAGTTCCTCTCTAACCATATAAACCAACAAATGTGGGCATCAATCAATGATGGGACAGACTTTTACTCCACCCAGTTTTTGAAGCAGTCAAACAGGGTATTCTCTTCCCAACAATTTTTGAATCTTTGGCCAGTAACCAACCTCTCCCAAACCGATTTGGTGAAAGAGCAGTGAATGAAAAGATGATTGATATTTTCAGTGTCTTTATTACAAAGATGGCATCGACTAGGTCCTTCCCAACCTCTTAGGTGAATATTATCCAAAGTTAAAATTTTATTTTTTGTTGCCAGCGAGATAAAAAGTTTTATTTTAAGTTGGATGTCACATTTCCATACTGCTTGTCTCCATCCTCTAATTCTTAGCAAACCCTGAGTTGATAATAAGGTCAAATAAGTATTTTTTACTGTGAGAGATCCCAAATTATCACCACCGATCCACAACAATTCAGCTTCTATATCCTGAATGTAAGCACCAAAATCGATAACATCCCTCTGAAAGTAGTCCCATTCTGCTGCTAAATCTCCTGATAATCCCAACTCGATATTGCTAATCCAAATTGATGAAGAGGAGTGATGATAAATAAGCCTCCTGGCCTGAGAGAGAAGTAATATTACGATGTCTTAATTGAGACAGAAGATTAAAGGAAATGAAAGACTTGTCTCCCATCACTAAGATCATGTCTCTATCGATAGCAACGAGATGACCCGAACTCGGATTCCAACTCAACCAATGAGTGATCAAGTGAACTAATTTCAAGAGTCTGTTCTAGATTCTTGAAGCCGCCTTCTGGTGGAAAGTTGGAGATTGAAACCAATTTTTAACTGTAGTGTGAAGAAGGTACTTATATTTTATTATTTTATGCCAGATTTTGTCACGCATTAGTACTCTCCAGAGAGAATTTGCAGCCAAGGCTCTATTAAAATCAAAAATATTCTGTAAGCCCCAACCACCATATTGTTTTAGTGTTGTAAGAAGTTCCCACTTGCAGAGATGATAGTGGTTTGACTCATTATTACCCTTCCAAAGAAAGTTAAATATAAGTTTTCTCAAATTATTTAACACAGTGAAGGGGATGACCGCCAAGGACATCCAGTATACAAGCTGACTTTCTAAAATAGAATTCAATAAAGTATATCGCCCTTTCAATGATAATCACTTGTAGCACCAAAGCCTTATCTTTTTCTCCACTTTTTTCAGCATCCAGCTCAAATCTTCTACTCGTTGCAGCCCAGTCTTTAAGTGATAACCAAGGTATTTAAAACCAGTTGAGAGATCAAAAAAAGTAAAAGGAAAAAGATTTTTTTATGGAATTAAGTACAATTCCGACAGTCCCTCTTGAAGTACAGAAGTTTTTGTCCCATTTACCTGAAGACCCGAAGCCAAGCAGAAAAGTTTAATAATCTTATCAATCTCCCACCATTCACTCAGAGTAGCTTTTGACGTGATTATTACATCATCTCCGAACAAAATGTGGTGAATTTTTATAGTTCTTGAAACTTTGACTCCGGTCAGCTTTCTTTCACTTTGGCTTTCTGTTAGTAAAAGTCTTATTCCTTCCATTACCAAAATGAATAGAAAAGGCGATAATGGGCACCCTTGGCATAATCCTCTTCCACTTTTGAAAAAATCCGTGGCCTCTCCATTTAATAAAACAACGAAGGACAAGGAATCAACACAACTCATAATCAAATTGGTCATCCTAATACCCAGACCAACTTGGATTAGGATCATCCTTAATAAGTCCCAATTTATACAATCATAGGCCTTCTGACGATCTAGTTTTAGAACAAGGGAATTTAAATTCTTTTTTTATATACTATGGAGGCATTCATGAACCGTTCCAATAGCATCTTGGATCTATCTACCTTTCAAAAACCCCAAATGTTGTTCTGAAAGTGACATGGACAGGAGAGGTTTTATCTGTTTTTCTATAATCTTAGAAATAACTTTGTAACATAGGTTACACAAGGATATAGGCCTGAAATCCCCAAAGATGAGAGGCTTATTCACTGTAGGAATTAAAGATAAGAAATTTGAAATTAGGCCTCCTGATATAATGCCCTTCAATCTCAAATCTTCCACCATTTCTAAGAGATCCCCCCCCCAACCAGATCGAAAAACCGAATAAAAAATTCAACCGTCCAGCCATCGGGCCCAAGACTCTTATCAAGCTTGAACATGGATAAAACCTATTTTAATTCCCCCAAGTTTATCATACTATACAAGGCTTCAACTTCGGCTTCAGTTACAAATCTGGAGAAAAGACCCACCACTTTTACTTGGTCAATTGTCGAAAGAAGATCATGTGCTTTGAAAAAAAAATTAAAGTATTTCACAACCTCAACTTTTAAATCCTCTTGTCCATTGTGTAGAAGCCCAGAATCATCTCTAATCTCCCAAACAAATTTTATATTGGATCTATTTTATTTTATTAATATAACTTAGATTATAATTTATGGACTTCATTTAATAAAGCACTCTTTTTAAAAATAAAAGTAGTACATAACTTTTTCTTGTTAATATATAAATTATTTGATTCACTTAATCTTCATTAATATAATAATATATGCATGATTAATTAGCAACTTTGTGTATCATCCACACTTTTTTTATTTAAATTTATTAAAATTTTAAAAGATATAATGGATGTTGTACATTAATATAATAATATATGCATGATTAATTAAAATATTGTGCATCATCCACACTTTTTTATATCTAAATTTATTAAAATTCCAAGAGATACAACAAATCTTTTTTTATATCTAAATTTATTGAAATTTCAAAAGATACCATAGATCTTGTGCATAAAAGAATGGATATTTACAAAAAAAAATTATATCTAAATTTATTGAAATTTAAAAAGATACCATAGATCTTGTGCATAAAAGAATGGATATTTATTTCTATATAAAACATTATTGAAATTTTCTTTATATTTGATACTAGATTCATTTTCTATAATATTTGGATTTGATATCAATTTAAATTTAAATTATAATTCATGGACTTCATTTAATATAACACTCATTTTAAAAATAAAAATTTTCTGTTGTTTATATTTTAATGAATCTGTATTGATATAATAATATATCCATAATTAATTAAAACATTTATGTATGATCCATACTTTTAAATACCTAAATTTATAAATAATTAAAACAATTATGTATAATCCATACTTTTAAATACCTAAATTTATAAAAATTAAATTTCAAGAGATACATTGAATATTATGCATAAGAAAATAGATAATTAGTGAACTTTATTTAATGTAACACTCCTTTTAAAAATAAAACTAATACATTTTTTCCTTATTTATATTTCAATAAATCTCTATTAATATAATAATATGATTAGGACATTTGTGCATCATCTACTTAAATTTATAAAAATTTCAAGAGATACAGTGAATCGTGTGCATAAGAATATATATTTATTTCTATATAAAAGGGAAGTTCCTTGTACAATGAATTAGTTTTCATGGGCCATGTATCCTACTGAATGGTTATTTACTATCCTTTGTATTGTAAACAATGATTATGTGCTATATATATATATATATATATATATATATATATATATATAAGTTTATATTAGTGAAGTTTATATATTGAAAGAAAATGAAAATAATTATTAAATTTTTTTTAATATATTGAAAGTAATTAAAATTAGTTGTATTAAGAATAATTAAATGTATTATAAACTAGTATGATAAAGATGTTATCATATTTATTATATGATTAAAATTTATATTATCATGTATAGATTTCAAAAAAATATAATATTTATAATAAATAGTAATAATAATAACAATAACAACACAGCACATGTGAGTCAAATATAGATATAAATGAAAATAAAAATATATATATTTATAAAAGAGAGAGAAATTTGATATGTACATCTAATATAAAAGATAAATAAATATCATACAAAAAAAGACAAAAATAGAGATACCAAATGTATACTTAAATAGAAATATTGAAGATGTAATATTTGTATAAAAATATTGTAACAATGCAAATATAAATATCTTAATAATAATCAAAATTGTGTTTTTACATATTTATATTTATACAAGTTCTAAGTTATATGAAGTTGGATTTGAGTGAGATTCCAACCAACTTAAATCCATTTTAAATGTAAATAAATTTAAACCCTAAATTTGTTTATCTCTTTCAATAAATATCCATAATTAAGATGAATTGGCATCCATAAATAAATTACTAACGTGAATTAAAATATGTATAATTAAATCTTTGCCTAGATTGATGACTATGCATGAAATATTATAAACATTTTTGTATAAATTAGAAACATTAAATATACAATAGAAATTATAAGTATTGATGTCTTCCATACATTAGAACATAAAAATGTGATAAACCATATTATCTTTAGTAAAACATAAGACAATTCACTTTTAGACTCTATTTATATTGTTTTAATTTGTAATACTATTATTATTATTATTCAATCATTTTTTAATTGATTAATAATCATTCAATACATATATACATTAATTATTATGAATCGTAATTTGGGATGGGTAGTTATTCTAGATTTGAGAAGGAATCAAGGAATTATATATGTTTGGGCAATTGAACATTCCACAAACAAAGAAGCAATATTTCTAGCTTTATTCAAAGGTATCTTATTTTTAAAGCACAAGGGGCTAAGAAGACATCTGTAGTGGGTGATTTAATGATAACACTTTGAGCAGTACAAGGAAAACCTCTCCCTAAACAACGAATCTTAAATCGCTTGATGAAAATAATAATACAATAAGTGTGGGCTTTGATAAGATTGAGTTTAGTGTGGGCTTTGATAAGATTGAGTTTTTTCACATCCTACTACATTACAACTCAATCACAAACCAACAAGAAAATGTTGGTGTCAGAATAAGTTTGGGTTCATGTCAAATAAATATGGGTGTCTTGTTTTAACCCTCCATGACATAAACTTAGAAATTATGGGGCTACCTGAGGCATCCCATTGGTGAATATCTCACTATTAAACTCAACCAGGATTATTGAATCGTCAGCATGGAATTACTTCCCTCCTACCATTTCTTGTGTGAAGAATTATGAATAGCATGGTGATTCCTTTTGGTGAGTAGTGTGGGTTATATTGCTCAGATATGCATCAATTCTAGTTTATCTCGAGTTTATGGTTTCCAATTGTTTTATCTTTGATTTCTACAGGCAGTCAACATTTGACAATTCTAAGTGGTAGATGGGAAGTAATTAGAATTAATTGCATTGAGAATAATTAAGTTTATTACAACCAAGTATGATAAAGATATTATCACATTTATTATCTGATTAATACTCATATCATCATGTGTAGATTTATATCATCATGGGGAGGAATGATTGTTCCCCTCTCCACCCAAGTTCAATTCTTTGTGAATGACATGTTGTACCCTTAAATGAGTCTCTAAAATACTCTTGTTATTAAGCTCCAAATAAAATAAAATATATATATATATATAATATATATATATATATATAATTAAAAAGATTAATTTTCTTGAAGTATATATATATATATATAGAAAATTAATCTCTTTAAATAAAAAACTATAATTAAAATGAATTAATATCCATAAATTTTTATAACATGAACTAAAATATGTATAATTAAAATTTTGCTTAAATTATAACTATACATAATATGAAAAATTATAAACATTTTATATAAATTAGAAACATTATATATTATAAGTATTATATCTTCCATACACTAGAATGTAAAAATGCGAATAAACCATATTAATTGAAAGTAGTAAAACATATTGTAATTCAGTGGTAAACTATATTTATATTGTCTTAAGCTTTAATTATTTTTATTATTATTCAATAGTATTTTTATTATTGATTAATAATCATTCAATACATATATACATTAACAATTAAAATGTTATTTGAGGTGGCCTGTCATGCCATGCTTGATGTAGTTATTTGGATTTTAGAGGGAATATTGAAATTTTATGTGTTTGGGTCATTGAAATTTCCACAAACAATGAAGTAACAACTCTATATTTATTCAAAGGTTTTTTATTATTTAAAGTATAAAGCATTTAGGTCTCATGGGATAGCACAATTGGTTAGACGTGGGCACACTCTTCCAAGTTTGGGGGAGTTGCGAAGTTTTATCACTTCCATATCATCTACTACGTGGGAAAGTATCGGAAAGTATAAAGCGTCAATGAAACATATGTGGTGGGTGATATTAATTTGATATGGGTCCATTCCATTTTATTAATATAATTTAGGTTATAATTTATGGACTTCATTTAATAAATTAATAAAGTTATTTTTTTAAAAATAAAAATAAAAATAATAAATTAATAAAGTACTTTTTTAAAAATAAAAATAAAAATAAAAATAGTATATAACTTTTTCTTGTTTATATGAATTATGTGATTCACTTAATCTTCATTAATATAATAATATATATGATTAATTAAAAAAATTATATATGATATTTTTTTTTTAATTTATTAAAATTTAAAAATATATAATAGATCTTGTACATTAATATAATAATATATGCATGATTAATTAAAATATTGTGCATGATCCACACTTTCTTATATCTAAATTTATTGAAATTTAAAAAAATACACTAGATGTTGTGCATAAAATAATGGTTATTTATTCCTATATAAAACATTGAAGTTTTCTTTATATTTGATATTAGATTCATTTTTTATAATATTTGGACATGATAACAACTTAAATTATAATTCATGGAGTTTATTTAATATAATATTCATTTTAAAAATAAAAATAATGCAATTTTCTCTTCCTTATATTTTAATTTAATGATTCTATATTAATATAATAATATATTTATAATTAATTGTATTTTAATAAATCTGTATTAAAATAATAATATATTCATAATTAATTAAAACATGTATGTATGATCCATATTTTTAGATACCTAAATTTATAAAAAATTTAAGAGATATACTGAATATTTTGCATAAGAGAATAAATAATTCATAAAATTCATTTTTTTCTTTATTTAAATGAATTTTTATTAATATAATAATATATTTATAATTGATTAAGATATTTGTGTATCATCTATTTAAATTTATAGAAATTTCAAGAAATATAGTGAATCTTTGGTTATTTGGTTATGTGCACAATTATATATGTCTATATCATATCTATATATTGAAGTTTATATATGGAAAGAAATTGAAATTAATTATTATTTTTCTTTTTATATATTGAAATTATTTAGAATTAGTTATATTAAAAATAGTTAGATGTATTACAAACTAGTATGATAAAGATGTTATCACATTTATCATATGATTAACATTTATATTATGTGTATCATCTACTTAAATTTATAGAAATTTCAAGAAATATAGTGAATCTTGTGCATAAGAGAATAGATATTTATTTGGTTATGTGCACAATTATATATGTCTATATCATATCTATATATTGAAGTTTATATATGGAAAAAAATTGAAATTAATTATTATTTTTCTTTTTATATATTGAAATTATTTAGAATTAGTTATATTAAAAATAGTTAGATGTATTACAAACTAGTATGATAAAGATGTTATCACATTTATCATATGATTAACATTTATATTATTATGTATAGATTTTTAAAAATATAATATATTTATAACAAATAATAACAATAATAATAATAACTTTCGGATGGGGTGCCACGTTGCGACGGGAGGCTATGTAGTTTGCCCCAGACCCAATCTATTAATATGGCAGGTCGACACCCTTCATCTCACCATTAAATTGAGGGAGGCCATTATTGCCCGACGAGAAGAGGAAGACATCTCCCTCGCGTTAGAAGAATGGCAGTCGCCTAGAACGCCACCAATGGCATACGTTGAGGAGGATATTCCAGAGGAACCTATCTAGGTTCCTCCGAAATCCCTCCTCTTCATAGTGTCGGATAATTGGCAACCCCCCAACCATATCCCAGCAAGAACAAGTGCTCCAGCCATTGTCCAGCAAGCACAAGAAGTCAGGGAAGAGGCCACCTGCATAATTGAGCAAGAATTCCTCCATTTGGACCCTACAGACACAATTTAGACCAAGGACTCTGCAACAGAGGAGCTCAAAGCGGTGGAGGCTATGGAAGCAGTTTAGGAAGACTCAAGCGAGGCAGTGGTGGTATTAGACATAGAGGTGGAGGGAGGACTAGTCTTGGCATCTCCACCACTATCGACACTCCCATATTTTTTCCAGGTACCACCACCCTTCTTCCATCCAGAGCAGCTCGCACTAGTCTTTGAGCTATGAAGCCAGATGGTTGACCAGATACATCGAGACACCCTCATGCACTAGCGAATTGACATGCTTTACGAAGCCTACTCCAATGCACCAACAATCCGGCGTTGTCCGACCTGCGTGAGGCCTTTCATGCTCTAGGCCAGGGACGACCCCCTCAACGATGATCCGAGTGACACGCCATCAAGTGAAAATGTGTAATCTCCCTTCTTTAGCTATCACGAGCATTCTCATCTCGACTCCTTACACTGCTACAGTGTAGTTTTACAGTTATGTCTCTTGTTTTCAGTTGATAGTCTTTCTTAGTTGCTTAGCACAGTTCTGCAAAGACTCGAATCCGCCACGTGTCGTTTGGAAGGGAATATGGTGGATTGCTATTTTGAACAATGACATCACAGTCTGCCACATGTTTCAGTTTTCGTTAATTCAGCCGAACATATGGCAGACTCTAGCCACGTGGCTTTTTTGTACTGTAAAAGTTAAATAATAAGAATTTCCTCTCTTTTTTATTCACAAAATAATAATAATAACAACACATGTGAGTCAAATATAGATATAAATAAAAATAACATATCTATATTTATAAAAGAGAGAGATTTCATATGTACACCTAATATAAAAAGATAAATAAAAACTATACACACAAGACAAAAATAGAGATATCAAATGTATACCTAAATAGAAATATTGAAAATACGATATTTGTATAAAAATATTGTAACAATGAAAATATAAATATCTTAATGATAATCAAAATTGTATTTTTACATATTTATATCTTGTAAATTATATGAAGTTGGATTTGAGTGAGATTCCAACCAACTTAAATCCATTTTAAATGTAAAGAAATTTAAACCCCAAGAAATTTGATCTCTTTTAATAAATATCCATAATTAAGATGAATCTATATCCATTAATAAATTACAACATGAATTTAAATATGTATAGTTAAATATTTGCTTAAATTGATGGCTATGCATAAAATATTATAAACATTTTGTATAAATTAAAAACATTAAATATATAGTATAAATTATAAGTATTGATGTCTTCCATACACTAGAACATAAAAATATGATAAACCATATTATCTTTAGTAAAACATAAGACAATTCACTTTTAGACTCTATTTATATTGTTTTAATTTGTAATTATTATTATTATTCAATCATGTTTTTTTATTGATTAATAATCACTCAATATATATATATATATATACATTAATAATTATGAATAATAATTTGGGATGGTAGGTATGGGGTAGTTATTCTAGATTCGAGAGGGAATCAAGGAATTATATATGTTTGGGTAATTGAAAATTCCACAAAGAAAGAAGTGATAGTTCTAGCTTTATTCAAAGGTCTCTTGATGAAAATAATAATACAAGAAGTGTGGGGCTTTGATAAGATTGAGTTCTTTCACATCCTACTACATTACAACTCAATCACAAACCAACAATAAAATGTGGGTGTCAGAATAAGTTTGGGTTCATGTAAAATAAATGTGGGTATCTCATTCTAACCCTCCATGATATAAAATTAGAAATGATGGGACATAAAATTAGAAATGATGGGGCTACCTGAGGCATCCTATTGGTGAATATCTCATTATTAAATCAACAAGGATTAATGAATCGTCAGCATGCCATTACTTCCCTCCTACCATTTCTTGTCTGAAGAATTATTAATTGCATGGTGATTCCTTTTAGTGAGTAGTGTGGGTTATATTGCATCCCATTGGTGAATATCTCACTATTAAATCAACAAGGATTAACAAATAGTCAGCATTCCATTATTTCCCTCCTACCATTTCTTGTGTGAAGAATTATGAATTGCATGGTGATTCCTTTTAGTGAGTAGTGTGGGTTATATTGCCCAAATAGGCGTCAATTCTATTTCATCTCGAGTTTATGGTTTCCCATTGTTTTAGCTTTGATTTCTATAGACATTCAACATTCGACAACTCTAAGTGGTAGATGGAGCTCCTCTCCCTCAACTCTAAGTTTATATCCTTGTCTCTCTATTATACTTTGTCTTGGCCTAGTTTCTCTATCATCTCAATGCAAGATGACACATTGCCATTATATCAAGTAATGTTTTTCCCTTTTCAAGTTGGGTGAAGTCAAGAAAGGGATCAAGGGGTATATGAAGGATGTGGGAGAAAGTTGGTGTTGTATCACTCAAGCTGTTGAAGCTACCTTTGTCTTTGCTCCTGCTACCCTTGCTTCTTCCTCTGCAACTGTTGGATCAACGAAAACTAATATGTATGCTGGTGATTCAAATCGGTTAGCTGGACTCACCTACCTAGCATGGCATACCCACCAAATTCCCAGGAACTATATAGATGCATAGCTCAGGCTTATAACCTACCCCTCGCCCAGGATGCGTATATGCATATAACCCACCCAGGATGCATATTGAGGTAGGCAATCCCCCTTTTTGGTAACATCAAACTATATATGATGCTAAGGAGCTTGCTTCACTCCCCATAATATATAAAGGCTTTCACTCACCTACCTTATCGAGTGAGAAAGGTGGTAATTGGAGTTTGAGCAAAAAAACTAACAAAATAATACAACACCTTACCTTAAACCTAACATTCATATATATTATTATGTTAATAAGGATTCAAAAAAATTGTATTATATTTATTTTTAAAAAGAATGTTGTATTAATGAAAGTACATGAATTATAACTTAAGCTTCTAACAAATCCAAAAAATATAGAAAATAAATAAATAGATACAGAAACTTGAATTCCATCTACATATTAAAAAAGCACCTAGTATCATAAGGAATATGTGTAAAGAAGTTTGGATTCAATCCACATTAAAAATATTAAAAATAACCTATCATTATGATCATGAGAAATGAGAAAACTAGATATGAATTATAACATGGAAAGCAATTTTCAACTTAAATTCAAAAAATGTTAAAAAAAAACAATTATGTTTTCATATTGCAACTACATCGAGTTTGAAACTCTATTCCAATTCTTAAATATGTATCAACTTTAAATCTTTTAGTCACATCAATCAAGTATCCAAATGTCCCAACATGAAATCTAAACATTCACCAAATGTCCACACCATACATTTTAAACATTCACCAAATTGACCATTTAGAAAAGTCTATGAAAAATTAAAAATGATGGGGCTACCCTCATATGTCATACCCTCCATGACATAAAATTAGAAATGATGGGGCTACCTGAGGCATCCTATTGGTGAATATATCACTATTAAATCAACAAGGATTAATGAATCGTCATCATGGCATTACTTCTCTCCTACCATTTCTTGTGTGAAGAATTATGAATTGTATGGTGATTTCTTTTGGCGAGTAGTGTGGGTTATATTGTCCAGATAGGTATCAATTTTAGTTTTATGGTTTTCTATTGTTTTAGTTTTGATTTCTATATAAATTTAATATTTGACAATTCTAAGTGGTAGATGGAGCTCCTCTTCCTCAACTCTAAGTTTATATCCTTGTTTCTCCGTTAAACTTTGTCCTAGCCTAGTTTTTCTATCATCTCAATCCAGGATGGCACATTGCTATTGCATTAAGGAGTGTTTTCCCTTTGCAAATTGGGTGAATTCAAGAAAGGGATTAAGGGGTATATGAAGGATGTGGGAGCAACTTGGTGTTGTATCATCAACACTAGGATCAGGTGAGAAAGGTGGTAATTGGAGTTTGAGAAAAAAACTTAGCAAAGTAATACAACTCAAGACAATTGTGTAGTGGATACAGTAAGACATGTGATGGACTTAAGAGATTGGAAAAAGGAGGTTAATGTTTAAATGGGAATCCATCATGACAAAAACTTGGAGGTTACTATCCAAATTGACTTGGTAAAACAACTCATGGAGCACATTGTGTCCCACCTTGGTATTCCGAACAATGTAGCTAAACTCTAACCCTATGAAAACTCCCAATGTCAAAGTGGAACAATGTAATGTTTTTCAAGCTACAAATATTAAGGTGTAGAGTGAAAACTACAAAGAAGCATCAATTAGTAATAGCCCAGAAGTATAGCAAATAAACTAGCATTTTATTTTCTTGTTATTTTATGTTTTTATTATATATATTTTGGACTGGTGACCTCGATTTAAATCTTGTATTTTATTCTATTCTCTTAACTTTGTCTCAAATTTCTTTTTTAATACAAATCTTATTTGTTATTATTAAAAATAATAACAATTATTTTATTTTTTTTGTTAGCTAAATATCCATGACTTTCAGGATTGGGCTTTGGCTGAGATGTCACGACCCAAGGGCATCTAAGCCGTCAAAATCACCCAGGGATCGCACCCGTCCTGGACTGCACCATCCTTTAACATGACTAGATTTGAGATGTCCACAGAGGTTTCGAACCAATGACTTCACTTACAGAGTGTCTTAATAACACACTCCCTCACCGACTTCTCTACACCGCAGGGACTATAACAATTAAAAATATTAATCATTATTGCATATTTCAAATAAAATGAAAATGTATCACAAACTTGAACCAATAAAAATAAAAAATTGGCCAACATGTATACACTCATTTGGTAACTTTGACAAAAACATACATAACATACATATCAATGTAAATTTTTCAATAATAAATTCAACACAATTTGTTTTATTTTATGAATAGGAAATGTAAATGTGAAATAATATTTGAAAATTCTTCAAATTATTATCTTTGTTAAATGTTTTTGTTGTAAATTGAATTCTTATCTTTGTTAAATGTTTTTGTTGTAAATTGAATTCTTATCTTATATTCATTGTATTATTATATATTAATATTAAATTTAAATAGAAATGAAAATAAAGTTATGTGAAAAGTCATATTTTTTAATATTGGAAAAATTATATTATTCAAATTATTATCCTTTGTCTATGCGTTCAATTCCATTTAGAATCGTTCATTCTACCTATGAGAATAAATGACCCACTTCACTCTCTGGTTAGAGTATTTTCATACGGCGAGAGTCATTGGTTCGAATCCAATAGTAGTGAAACTTCTGAGATACCATTGAAGAGTCGATGGCATCTCAGAGGACCCACTTGTTTGGCGGAATATTGAATCCATTTTCGGATCATTATTGTAAATGTCTTAATTAGAGACGAGAGGCTGTAAATTGAATTTTTATATTATATTTATTGTATTATTATATATTAATATTAAATTTAAATAGAAATAAAAAACAAATTATGTGAAAATTCATCGTCTTTTAACATTTAATATTAGAAAATTAAAACATGTGTCATTAAGATAAAAATTAATATTAATTTAATATAAAAATTATCAAAAACAATTATTTTAAAATTTTAATATTTTTTTTTTTGTAAGTAAGAAATATATTATATTAGGATCCTGTTATAAGCAAAAAGGAGTTACAAAACATAGTATTTGGTCTATTGAAGATTTCTGGGCTGCCCCAACAGAGGGGAAATCAGCTCAGTCAGCAGCCTAGTCAGCTTGAACAACGTAAAAGCCATACAGTATAATGTCTAACAACAGGGTGAAGCTTCATCTAAAGCAACAGACAGATAACAAGACTTCTAAACAAACATAAACTAGACACTTGGCACGTAACCTGGCCAGGTGGCGTTGAGGTCGCATGTCCAAGGTTCCTCCTCTACAATTGTCGTCCCGTCACCCCACTGCATCTTGACCTCCTCCTTCTTCTCGGCTCCACGGTCGTGCCTCGCAATGTCTTGCTCAGCCATGGTTGCGCTCCCAGTTACCTCCAGGGACGGTTCTGTTGCACCCTGCATGACCACATCTCCAGTCGTGGTGGTTGCGCCCTGTTCCTGTGTTGGAGTCGCGCTCTCCTTTGCCTCACCGTCGGCTGTGTCTGCTTCTACCGGGGTCGAGAGGAAGTTTTCATGTAGCGAGGAAAGGAGATGGAGGAAAAGTGTGACCTTGTCATTCGACAGCTGCAGTCGGAATTGCAGGTCCTCGACGCCCTGTCGAAGCTCAAAAACTAGGCCATAGAGAATGCCCAGTTTATCTTTAACCTGCTCTCTAGTGGTGGCGTCAACGGACGAGGTCCCAGGGCTTCCCGATGCCCTCTTCGGAGGTGGTGGCTCTTCGCCTAAGGTACTAGGGAAAGTCGAGCACTGAGTGGATTGTGGTTCAGTCCCAGTGGGAGCAAAGAGTAAGCGCAGCAAAGAACAAGGCGACCGGGGGATCAATTCCAGGGAGTTCAAGCTTGCAATCGGCGGAGCTGGAGGAGTGTGGCTGGGCTGCACCTCCTGGAGGTGACGGGAAGGTGCAGAGGGAGACATTTCGCGCGAGAAGAAGGAGGGTCACCGCAGTTTCCATGGAGAACCCCGCCACGGTTTCCCTCTCAGACGCTTCCTATGCTTGGGCATCATGTGCATGCGGCGAAGGTCGCAGTGATGGTCGCGGTGGGGAGCCTCCAGGGACCAGTTAGACACCGACCATAGACGCGGGGGAGGAAGCTCTGCTAGCCACCAGCAGAAGCATTGACACCATAGAATAACAACGGAGGAAATCGCCCGAGCCATATCAAAATGCAGAGGTCGATGCCAATAAACATGCCCTCCCATCACCATTAGAGCTCCATTAATTCTCCCGGAGGGTGGCGGACGGAGGCACGGGCCCGTCACGTGGCTCTGTGCCTCGTTGGCACCCACCTTGCACCTACCTTCGCCAGCTGACCCTCACTAACACCCCATCCGGGGAATTTTAAAATTTTAATATTAATTTAATATAAAATTATTAAAAATAATTATTTTAAATTTTTTTATTTATATTTATATTTGCATCCAAAATTATCCAAATAACCTTGTATGAAAAAGGCTTTGAATGCAAAATATTACAAATAACATAATTCGCTTTTACATTTATATTTGAATCCAAAATTATCCAACGTTGTATGAAAAAAAAAAGAGATGAAAATGGCTTTGTATACAAAATATTACAAATCCTTTCACATAAACCACACAAATGGCATAGAATGCAAAATGGTGCAAATTGGGCTTGGCATGCGACATGGGAAATTGGGGGCTTTATTTTATTTAAATACCCATCCATTTCATATATAAAGTAAACTAAACCAAAATCAAAACTTAGTGAGAACGAAAATCTTGGTTCATCAGTGAACAAGTAGTGATGATTGAGCCACCATGCAAGTTGGTCCAGAAAATACTACCCTATGTATTGAATCAACTTCGTGTGGGTATCGAGCCAAACTATGGTAATTGTTACACATGTAACAATGCCACGAGTATTACAAGAATGATAATTTTAAAAATGAGTGAGCAATGAATTATTTGACTTAGACTCGATTGTGATAAACATCATATGCGTATGATTTATGTCATTCAAGTTTGCAAAAATCTAGGATGGTTTAAGTTGGTTCACGAGTTATAAAAGTTAGGAGTTGAAATTAGGCATTATAAGAATTGAGAGTTAAGGTTTATAAGTTATAGGGATTACTGGTTATATGGATTAAGGATTATAAGGGTTATAATTTTTACTCTTTAATGATAAGGGTGAAGATTGGGAGTTTATGTAGATTAGTGATCGTAAGGGTTAGGGCTTGTAAGTATTAGGAATTGTTGATTATAAGTTTTAGGGTTTATAAGTGTATAGGGGTTAGAGGTCATAAGTGTTATGGATTAAATGTTATTAAGGATATAGGGATTACATGTTGCATAAGGGTTACAATAATTAAGGATTATAGGGATTAAAGGTTATGAGGAATAGAAGTGAGGAGTTATGGATTATAAGGGTTATGGTTTAAAGGAATAAGAAGTATATGGTTGAGAGTTGGTGGTTATATGGTGAGAGACTTACTAAACACCTTATTAACAGTTAACAATGCATCTAGCCCACAAGTACATTTAATAGTCAACCTAAAGCTTTTATGCTTGGGAGGTGTTCTGCAAATTATATGCATTTCTCCAAAACTAGTTAAGAGCTAAATACTAACATGATATTTATTGAATGACTATAAATCCAATTCTACTTAAAGCGTTGACAAAAAACATAACCAAATTAAAGTATTGAAAAACAAGATACATAACTATAAACAACTGAAAGTACTTATGATTTATAGCTTAAAGATGATTCACTAGAAAATATTCACATGCAATGATTTGTAGCAATAAACCATGAACAATAAAATGTTAATAACTAAACTATAAACAATACTAGAAAACTAGCTAATAAATAGTAACAATACAACACGTGTCTCCTTGAGAGTGGGTCCTTCCTCTATGGAAGAAGGCATTGGAATCTCAAGGTCTCAAATTAATTGTGAATATCTGCATTTCGAGGTGTGGTTCATGCGTGTGTACACAATTACAGAGAGAACATCTATGACTTCAATTAACATGTGGTAATACTATTGTAGTTGTATTGTTGAATATCATATGTATTTTCAAGTATTAGTGTTGATTAGAAAATATACCGACTTGAATATACTGTTGTGCTGGCTCTGTCTTAATTACAAGCAAAACATGGTAGTCTATTCTCTTGTTCAGAAGAGGGGCAATATTAGTAGAGGGAGTTTTTTTTTTCTTTGGTCATTTGAATCAGTAATCCATGGGATATTCCCTGATTTGTGATAAAAAATGTAATGTTGTTGAGTTAAAAATTTGAAATGAATAATATTTTTTGAAAAAACTTTTTTTCATTGATTATTTAAATCAGTAATCTATGAACTGTGCATTATCATTACACAGTAGTTCTTTTTAATTAAAAATTTAAACATATGTAGTTTTTTTTAATTAAAAATTTAAACATATTTATAAAAAAAATGTTATTATTTGTTGTATGAACTGTGCACTAAAGATTTGTTTCAAGTCATTACACATAACTTTTTTTTCATTAAAAATTGAAAACATATTTATAAAAATTTGTTATTATTTGTTGTATGCCGCATTATCTCAAATAGACAATTTATGTTAGAGACTTTCGTCTATTTGGATTTTTGCATGTTCGACTTTTGAAGAAAGAATTAGTTCCAGAGAGAACTTTGTGAAAGTAAACTGTGTTACTTCCAGAAAGTTACTTTACTTCAAAAAAAAGTTCAAAAACACATTATGTATAATTATGTACAAGTTCAAAGCCAAAACGTTCTCTAATATAATAATTTCAAGAGATACATTAATATGATAATATATGTATGATGGATTAGAAGGTTTGTGCATGATTTGTATTTTTTTTATATCTTTGGAATTTCAAGAGATATAATATTTTTTTGAGTATAAGAAAATGAATATTTATTTTATTTTTATATAAAAAAGTGAAATTTTTTTTGTTTTGTTTGTTAATTTGTGAGAGTGGTTTAACAATACACTCTGTCACCCGACTGTCCTACACCTCGAGGACTATAAAAAAATGAAATTAACTTTGAATAGAATGGATATTTATTTTTTATAAAAATAAATTAAAATTTTGTTAAATTTGATATTAATATTAATCCATGATTTTTTTTTTATATATATAATAAAGATATTTATTTCTATATAAAAATAAATTAAGAATTTTTCCCATTTAATATTAATCCATGATATTTATTTCTATATATAAAAAATAAGTTTTTGTTACATTTTATATTAATCTATTTTATTTATTTATATATTATTTAGATTTGATAGTAGGTTAGGTTATAATTCATAGAATTCATTTAATATAATATTCATTTTAATATAGCATTTATTTTAAAAATAAAGGTAGTACTTTCTTTTGTTTATATAAGAATTTTTTGGTTCATTGAATCTTCATTAATATAATAAGATGGGTATAATTGTTTAGGATGTTTGTACATGATCCATGCTTTTATATACCTAAATTTATTGAAATTTCAATAAATATATTTTGGTTGACTAAATTTCCCTTAATATAATAATATTGGAATGATGATCCATATTTTAATATACTTAAATTTATTGAAATTTCAATACATATATTTTGGTTTACTAAATTTTCATTAATATAATAATAATGGCATGATTGATTAGGATATTTGTACAT
>ML787885.1:634368-650119 GCA_009831015.1 Picea engelmannii | reverse complement strand
TGTGTGTGTGTGTGTGTGAAGTATTTTTACAATGAATTAGTTTTTATAGGTCTTATATCTTAATGAATGGTTATTTAAAATATCTTTATTTGGACAATTAAAGAAATTGAAATTAATTTTTAATTTTAATTTTATATATGGAAAGTAATTAGAATTAATTGCATTGAGAATATTTAAGTATATTACAAAAGTATGGTAAAGATATTATCACATTTATTCCCCTATTAACATTTATATCATCATGTGTAAAGTTATATCATCATGGGGAGGAATGATTGTTCCCCTCTCCACCCAAGTTCAATTTTTTGTGAATGACATGTTGTGCCTTTAAATGAATTTACAAGATGTTCTTGTTGAACCCCATATATATATATACCTTAAGAAAATTGATTTTTTTAATAAATAAAAAAATTTAATAAAAATCCATAGTTAAGATAAATTAATATCCTTAAATTGATAACTATGCAGGAATATAACTATACATGAATATGAAAAATTATAAACATTTTGTATAAATTAGAAGCATTATATATAGTATAAATTATAAGTATTGATATCTTCCATACACTAGAATGTAAAAATGTGATAAACCATAGGTTAAAACAAATTGTAATTCAGTTATAAACTATATTTATATTGTCTTAAGTTTTTATTATTTTTATTATTATTCAATAGTGTTTTTATTATTGATTAATAATCATTCAATACATATATACATTAACAATTAGAATGTTATTTGAGGTGGCATGCATGAGGTAGTTATTTGGATTTTAGAGGGAATATTGAAATTTAATGTGTTTGGGTTATTGAAATTTCCACAAACAATGAAGGAACAACTCTATATTTATTCAAAGGAATTTTATTCTTTAAAGCACAAGGCGTCAATGAGACATATGTGGTGGGAAATGAGTCCTTTTTCCAATAGAAAATTTGCTCAATTATATTAGTGAATATAATTTGTTTACATCTTCAAAGTCCATAACTAGGACCGAAACAAGAGACAGTCTAACCAAAAAGAAGAAACATGGAAACTATACACAATTCCCTTATACAATAATACCATTCATAAGCAAGGAGGACCGAAAGGATCTAGGATAGACTCTTCAAAAAAACAAAATCTGAACCATATGAGCGATAAATTGTCTATGAAATACTTGAAAATAGACTAAAAAGAAGTAACTAACTTTCTATAGCAGGACCTGAACAGAAAATGGCTAATGACTTAGTAAAGGTTGATATGTCATCTGGGACCTTCAATCCCATTGATCCATTGATAATATGTGATTCTGCCTTCCAGTTACCGTAATGCCTGCTTAGATAGAATATTTGTTTCCACATTAAATTCTTTGTATATGTGCTCAAAACTGATAGCTTGAAAAGGTTTAATTAAATCCTTTATTTTGGATTTCCATCCCTCAATTGTTCTTGCCTGGAGTCTTCCTCTGTCGGATAGCCAATTGATAACTACTTTTGAATCACCTAGAACTTGAAAGACAAATGTGAATCCAACATGAGAGTTGCCCATACTCCCAATAGCTCTTCTTTAGTGTTTGTGCCTCCTCCACAATTATAAACCCATCTAAAAACTGTGAATTCTAGAGTTTTTAAGACTCCTCCAGCTCCACATTGATTTCCATCATGTTGTGCAACTCCATCGAACCATGCAATGGTTGTATTTATGTGTTGTGGAATCAAAATATCTCGCAGTGGGGTAGGTTTTTGTGTTTCCATGAGCCTTTTTCTGAAAACCCAGAGTCTTGTAAATCACTGAGTGGATAGATGGCTTAGTCTCCTCGAAAATTGTTGAGTTCCTCTCTAACCATATAAACCAACAAATGTGGGCATCAATCAATGATGGGATAGACTTTTACTCCACCCAATTTTTGAAGCAGTCAAACAGGGTATTCTCTTCCCAACAATTTTTGAATCTTTGGCCAATAACCAATCTCTCCCAGACCGATTTGGTGAAAGAGCAGTGAATGAAAAGATTATTGATATTTCCAGTGTCTTCATTACAAAGATGGCATCGACTAGGTCCTTCCTAGCCTCTTAGGTGAATATTATCCTAATTTAAAATTTTATTTTTTGTTGCCAACTAGATAAAAAGTTTTATTTTAATTTGGATGTCCCATTTCCATACTACTTGTCTCCATCCTCTAATTCTCGACAAACCCTGAGTTGATAATAAGGTCAAATAAGTATTTTTTACAGTGAGAGATCCCAAATTATCACCACCGATCCACAATAGTTCAGCTTCTATATCCTGAATGTAAGCACCAAAATCGATAACAGCCCTCCAAAACTAGTCCCATTCTGCTGCTAAATCTCCTAATAAGCCCAACTCGGTAATGCTAATCCAAATTGATGAAGAGGAGTGATGATAAATAATCCTCCTAGCCTGAGAGAGAAGTAATATTACGATGTCTTAATTCAAACATAATATTAAAGGAAAGGAAAGACTTGTCTCCCATCCCTAAGATCATGTCTCTAGCGATAGCAACGAGTTGACCCGAACTCGGATTCCAACTCAACCAATGAGTGATCCAGTGAACTGATTTCAAGAGACCTTTTCAGATTCTTGAAGCCGCCTTCTGGTGGAAATTTGGAGATCGAAGCCAATTTTTAACTGTAGTGTGAGGAAGGTATTTAACTTTTATTATTTTATGCCAGATTTCGTCACGCATTAGTACTCGCCAGAGAGAATTTGCGGCCAAGGCTCTATTAAAATCAAAAATATTCCGTAAGCCCCAACCACCATATTGTTTTAGTATTGTAAGAAGTTCCCACTTGCAGAGATGATAGTGGTTTGACTCATTATTACCCTTCCAAAGAAAGTTAAACATAATTTTTCTCAAATTATTTAACACAGTGAAGGGGATGGCCACCAAGGACATCCAGTATACAAGATGGCTTTCTAAAATAGAATTCAATAAAGTATATCGCCCTTCCAATGATAATCACTTGTAGCACCAAATCCCTATCTTTTTCTCCACTTTTTTTAGCATCCATCTCAAATCTTCTACTTGTTGCAACCCAGTCTTTAAGTGATAACCAAGGTATTTAAAACCAGTTGAGAGATCAGAAAAAGTAAAAGGAAAAAGAGTTTTGTATGGAATTAAGTCCAGTTCCGACAGTCCCTCTTGAAGTACAGAAGTTTTTGTCCCATTTACCTGAAGACCTGAAGCCAAGAAGAAAAGTTTAATAGTCTTATCAATCTCCCACCATTCACTTAGAGTATCTTTTGACATGCTTATTACATCATCTCCGAACAAAATGTGGAGAATTTTTATAATTCTGGAAACTTTGATTCCGATCAACTTTCCTTCACTTTGGCTTTTCGTTAGTAAAAGTCTTAGTGCTTCCATTACCAAAATGAATAGAAAAGGCAATAATGGGCACCCTTGGCGTAATCCTCTTCCACTTTTGAAAAAATATGTGGCCTCTCCATTTAATAAAACAACAAAGGACGAGGAATCAACACAACTTATAATCAAATTGGTCATCCTAATACCCAAACTAAATTGGATTAGGATCATCCTTAATAAGTCCCAATTTATACAATCATAGGCCTTCTGAAGATCTAGTTTTAGAACAAGGGAATTTAAATTCTTTTTTTTTATACTATGGAGGCATTCATGAACCATTCCAATAGCATCTTGGATCTGTCTACCTTTCAAAAACCCCAAATGCTCTTCTGAAAGTGACCTGGACAGGAGAAGCTTTATCTGTTTTTCTATAATCTTAGAAATAACTTTGTAACATAGGTTACACAAGGAGATAGGCCTGAAATCCCCAAAGGTGAGAGGCTTATTCACTGTAGGAATTAAAGATAAAAAATTTAAAATTAGGCCTCGTGATATAATGCCCTTCAACCTCGATTCTTCCACAATTTCTAAGAGATCCCCCCCAACTAGATCGAAAAACCAAATAAAAAACTCAACCGTCCAGCCATCGGGCCCTGAACTCTTATCAAGCTTGAACATAGATAAAACCTCTTTTAATTCCCCTAAGTTTATCGGACTATACAAGGCTTCATCTTCGACTTCAGTTACAAATCTGGAGAAAAGACCCACCACTTTTACTTGGTCAATTGTCGAAGGAAGATCATGTGCTTTGAAAAAAAAATTAAAGTATTTCACAACCTCAACTTTTAAATCCTCTTGTCCATTGTGTAGAAGCCCGAAATAATCTCTAATCTCCTAAACAAATTTGATATTAGATCTATTTTATTTTATTAATATAACTTAGATTATAATTTATGGACTTCATTTAATAAAACACTTTTTTTTAAAATAAAAGTAATACATAACTTTTTCTTGTTAATATATGAATTATTTGATTCACTTAATCTTCATTAATATAATAATATATACATGATTAATTAGAAACTTTGTGTATGATCCACACTTTTTTTTATTTAAATTTATTGAAATTTCAAAAGATATAATGAATCTTGTACATTAATATAATAATATATGCATGATTAATTAAAATATTGTGCATCATCCACACTTTTTTATACCTAAATTTATTAAAATTCCAAGAGATACAACCAATCTTTTTTTATATCTAAATTTATTGAAATTTCAATAAATACAATAAATCTTATCCATAAAAGAATGGATATTTATTTCTATATAAAACATTGAAATTTTCTTTATATTTGATATTAGATCCATTTTCTATAATATTTGAATTTGATAACAATTTAAATTATAGTTCATGGACTTCATTTAATATAACACTCATTTTAAAAATAAAGATAATACAATTTTTTGTTGTTTATATTTTAATGAATCTGTATTGATATAATAATATATTCATAATTAATTAAAACATTTATGTATGATCCATACTTTTAAATACCTAAATTTATAAATAATTAAAACATTTATGTATGATCCATACTTTTAAATACATAAACCTATTAAAATTCCAAGAGATACAACCAATCTTTTTTTATATCTAAATTTATTGAAATTTCAATAGATACAATAAATCTTATCCATAAAAGAATGGATATTTATTTCTATATAAAACATTGAAATTTTCTTTATATTTGATATTAGATCCATTTTCTATAATATTTGGATTTGATAACAATTTAAATTATAGTTCATGGACTTCATTTAATATAACACTCATTTTAAAAATAAAGATAATACAATTTTCTGTTGTTTATATTTTAATGAATCTGTATTGATATAATAATATATCCATAATTAATTAAAACATTTATGTATGATCCATATTTTTAAATACCTAAATTTATAAATAATTAAAACATTTATGTATGATCCATACTTTTAAATACCTAAATTTATAAATAATTAAAACATTTATGTATAATCCATACTTTTAAATACCTAAATTTATAAAAATTTCAAGGGATACATTGAATATTGTGCATAAGAGAATAGATAATTCGTGAACTTTATTTCATATAACACTCCTTTTAAAAATAAAAGGTTTTTCCTTACTTATATTTCAATAAATCTCTATTAATATAATAATATGATTAGGACATTTGTGCACCATCTACTTAAATTTATAGAAATTTCAAGAGATACACTGAATCGTGTGCATAAGAATAGATATTTATTTCTATATAAAAGGGAAGTTCCCCGTACAATGAATTAATTTTCATGGGCCATGTATCCTACCGAATGGTTATTTACTATCCTTTGTATGGTAAACAATGGTTATGTGCATATATATATATATATATATATATATATATATATATATATATATTTATTTATTTTTATTTTGAAGTAGTGAAGTTTATATATTGAAAGAAAATGAAAATAATTATTAATTTTTTTATATATATTGAAAGTAATTAAAATTAGTTGTATTAAGAATAATTAAATGTATTATAAATTAATATGATAAAGATGTTATTAAATTTATATTATCTCAAAAAAAATATAATATTTATAATAAATAGTAATAATAATAATAATAATAATAACAACACAATACATGTGAGTCAAATATAGATATAAATGAAAATAAAAATATCTATATTTATAAATGAGAGAAAGATTTGATATGTACACCTAATATAAAAGATAAATAAATACCATACAAAACAAGACAAAAATAAAGATACCAAATGTATACCTAAATAGAAATATTGAAGATGTAATATTTGTATAAAAATATTGTAACAATGCAAATATAAATATCTTAATAATAATCAAAATTATGTTTTTACATATTTATATTTATATAAGTTCTAAATTATATGAAGTTGGATTTGAGTGAGATTCCAACCAACTTAAATCCATTTTAAATGTAAATAAATTTAAATCCTAAGAAATTTGATCTCTTTCAATAAATATCCATAATTAAGATAAATTGATATCCATAAATAAATTACAACGTGAATTAAAATATGTATAATTAAATCTTTGCTTAAATTGATGACTATGCATGAAATATTATAAACATTTTTGTATAAATTAGAAACATTAAATATACAATAGAAATTATAAGTATTGATATCTTCCATACACTAGAACATAAAAATGTGATAAACCATATTATCTTTAGTAAAACATAAGACAATTCACTTTTAGACTCTATTTATATTGTTTTAATTTGTAATACTATTATTATTATTCAATCATTTTTTTAATTGATTAATAATCATTCAATACATATATATACATTAATTATTATGAATTCTAATTTGGGATGTAGGTTTGGGTAATTATTCTAGATTTGAGAAGGAATTAAGAAATTATATACGTTTGGGCAATTGAACATTCCACAAACAAAGAAGCGATATTTCTAGCTTTATTCAAAGGTATCTTATTTTTAAAGCACAAGGGGCTAAGGAGACATTTGTAGTGGGTGATTTAATGATAACACTTTGAGCAGTACACGGAAAACCTCTCCCTAAACAACGAATCTTAATTCGCTTGATGAAAATAATAATACAATAAGTGTGGGGCTTTGATAAGATTGAGTTTTTTCACATCCTACTACATTACAACTCAATCACAAACCAACAAGAAAATGGTGTTGTCAGAATAAGTTTAGGTTCATATCAAATAAATATGGGTATCTCGTTTTAACCCTCCATGACATAAACATAGAAATGATGGGGCTACTTGAGGCATCCCATTGGTGAATATCTCACTATTAAACTCAACAAGGATTATTGAATTGTCAGCATGGAATTACTTCCCTCCTACCATTTCTTGTGTGAAGAATTATGAATTGCATGGTGATTCCTTTTGGTGAGTAGTGTGGGTTATATTGCCCAGATATGCATCAATTCTAGTTTATCTTGAGTTTATGGTTTCCCATTGTTTTATCTTTGATTTCTACAGGCAGTCAACATTTGACAATTCTAAGTGGTAGATGGAGCTCCTCTCCCTCAACTCTAAGTTTATATCATTGTCTATCTATTAGACTTTGTCCTGGCCTAGTTTCTCTATCATCTCAATGCAGTATGGCACATTGCCATTGTATCAAGGAGTGTTTTTCCCTTTGCAAGTTGGGTGAATTCAAGAAATGGATTAAGGGGTGTATGAAGGATGTGGGAGCAACTTGGTGTTGTATCATCAACACTAAGATCAGGTGAGAAAGGTGATAATAGGAGTTTGAGCAAAAAAACAAGAAAAGTAATACAACTCAAGACAATTGTGTAATGGTGTAATTTTCCTAAGACAAGGTGCCAAGAACATTGCGTTTTTCATGTGTTTTTAAACATTTTCTGGTTGTGGCATTTCGTCAAACACTTTGTTGATTTGGTCTTTTAGATGGCACTAGGGTTTATACTGATGGTTGTTATTTGTGTTTGCAACAATAATCAAATAGATGTAGCAATGGAACATACCTCAACAAGATGCAAGATCAACAATACAAGAGACAACCCAAAAATACCTCAGTTTTGATATTATTCATAATAGAAGAAGACCCTGATACAATGGATCTGCAGATCTAGTACAATATATCTAAGAGCTAATAGAAAAGTGAAGATGATCCTCAAGAAAGATAAAGAATAGAAGCTACAAGCCTCCAAAGGCCATATAGTTGTAACATATGAAGAACAAGATGAGATCTTTTCCCTCTGAAGTGCCAAACCTCCAACTGGATAAGTTGTGCCCTGTTGGAGACTGAATACATCACATAATTTGGCCATGCTGCTAGAGGCCTCCAAATACTTTGAAAATTACGGGAAGTGTAGATCGGGCCCAAATCAAACCACTGATGAAATCTCGGGTTGAATGGTGAAGATGTGACTCTCCAAATGAACAATACCCTAATTGGCATGCGCCTGCCTGGATGAATGAATACCAAATAATTTGGCCCTCTTCCTGCTTGACACCAATAGCAAGTAAAACACTCTAGAAGAGTAGATCTGGAGTCTAGAAGAAATATAGAATAGATCCCTAGATGAAGAATGAATCATAGGTCCTCCTCATGAGTAGATCCACTCCAAAATTGTGCCCTCCTCTTGGGGAAATTGTCCCACTCTCAATATAAACCAATGCTCCACCAAAATACCTCTCGGAGGAGCCAAGAAGGGCACTATGGCCTCTACAAAGATAACCCAGTAACTAGATTCTCCAAAAGCTCTTCTCCTTGGCCAAATCGAATTGTTCTAACTCCACAAATGTGTGCCCCCTTGCTTGAAACCCTCAATGGTGTGCCCTCTCTCTTTCTGTACCTATGGCTAGTGTAGAATTCCCCTGAAGTTGAGTAGATATAATGTAGAATGGTGAGGGAGGAATCTTTCACCTTCATGGCCAAGCTTGGATCAGGTTGGGTGGGATATTTCACCACCAAGCTCATATCTAGGTATTGTTAAGTCAACCCCCAAGTGCATGGGCTCACTAGCTAGAAGCCAGATATAAAAATGATAAAACAACATGAATAATAGAATAGAAACCCTTGTATCTCTTTTATCCTTCCTGCTAACCTTGTCCCTCCAAAGTGACTTTTACTTTATTAATTCACTCTAATTAATTAATTAACCATTTTACCTCTGAAAAGTACCTTATCTCTCCTTGTGGATTCCCTGGCCACTGAAAGTAACTTCTCATCATCCTATCATGTAGTGTTATTCCTTTCGATTCCAATGAGCTATTACACTAAGAGGTTCCTCCAAGTATTATTCCCAATATAACCTCCTTAGTGAATTTAATTAACCTA
Organism: Picea engelmannii; assembly: GCA_009831015.1. NCBI lineage: Eukaryota > Viridiplantae > Streptophyta > Pinopsida > Pinales > Pinaceae > Picea > Picea engelmannii. The sequence continues at coordinate 640,948 of ML787885.1, read as the reverse complement.
TAGCCCAAAATAACTCAAAATCATGGAAATCGTCGGAATGCAAAGGAACCAAAGCTAAGCTATGTGGAATGAATCATAATGATGAAATAAGATGAGCGATGTAAGACAGACCCCAAAATACCCCTCAATATCCCTTGTACTCACTATGACCTCCATGTGGCTACTCTAGTCATCATAACACTCTATAATACAATGATTTATGTGTTAGAATATAATGGATGTGCTTGTTTTACCATCGACAATATCACTATTGTCACCTAACCATAGGTTGAAGCCACCCTCCGAGCACCTTAACCTTGACAGAGAATCACTCTGAAAGCAAACCCTAGGCTAGATAGCCAAATAGAGGGTAGCACACCTTTTCCCAAGGATAACGCACCAAACAAGAGCTAATTAGATAGTCCAAACCATAACCAAGAGATAGTCCAAGCCAAAACACAATTTGCTAGCTGCAGCAGCTGCAACGACAACACTCCTCCAAACTTGCGCACAAACTGGGCAACTGCAGTGCACACAAGTGTTGCTCTGCAATTCTGAGAATGCCTGCTAGAATGAAGACTGGCCTCCTATATTTATACTAATTATGGCTAACTTCCTGGGCCGACTTCTCATTCTGTATGTCTATTTACTTAGTATATAATATTTCTTCTGGCCGACTTCTTCTCTTGTAGGCTAATAACCTAATACCAATTATCCTCTTGAGTCAACTTGTCTTCTAGGGTTATTAGCCAACTCATTAGGGTTTCTTCTTACTTCTCAGAATATTCTATTCTCGTCAGGTTTACATGTGGAGGTAAATACCTCGCGTAGCTACCATAGTATTAACACTCCCTCCTAGCTAGGGAGGTATTACAGGTAATGGTCTTGAGCACAAACATACCATTTGTTATAACCCTATAATTTATAGGATCATCTGGTGACTGGAAAATTTTCACTATTGATGTATGTTATCTTGCAAATATATTTCATTCATGCAAATTATTTGCAAAAGAAAAGATAGAAAAAAGAAAAGAAAAGAAAAGAAAAAATGAGAAAAAGAGTAAAAGAGGGCATCAAAGAAAATGGATAAAATCCCCATGAAATAACAATGACTTAAATCCATACAGTTTAATCATGGTTAAGTATTTTGAATTTATGTTGATAGGTCTAGTGAATGATCCTGGTTGAACTGTTTAATCTTAACTAGGTAGTTAGGTTAGTTAGTGAATAAATTTGATCAAACTGTTCAATCTTGACCAAATAGCCCAAGGGTAGAGTAATTCCTTAGCCCAACAATATAATCTGGGCTAATGAATAGTTAGGCATGATAGGACATAGGTTAGCCAGTCTTTCCTTCAATAAAGATGCTTTATCTTCAATAAAATCCAGGTTTTTGAGATTTGGGTTATGTTTCCTAACTCCATGGTGACCAAAGCAGGTGTAGTTGCGCACAAAAAACCCACAAGAAACACTAAGCCTAAGTTTTGTTGCACACATTAAATCGCACCTGGTGACTAAATATTGCACAAAGATCGACGATTAAGTTACTAGTGCCTAGATCTACGGCTAAGATGAGANGTGGGGGGGGGGGTCTAAAACGAGGTGGTTTTCCTGGAGGGCCCCATCCCAACATGTCACCAATCTATTGCATCGTACCTCCTCCCTTCCAAACCACTTACCACCCTTCTGACATATCATCGTGGCCCCATGACATCACATCCCACTACCTTTTCCTCCTACAAGTCTCGTCTCATAAGATCGTCAGTCCTTTCCACCTATTCACCCATCACAAGTCACTTCATACTTGCCTGTCCTCCAATCGTCACCCCCCATGTCATCCCGGCACACCCATCGTCTGTCCTTTACCTTCCATCTCACACTTCAAATGGTCTATTGGCCATTTACTATAGTCTAACATATTCGTTAGCCTGATGACTTGTCCCCCACGCCCAACAGACACCCATTCACTTAAAATTATCCTTTTCTCTGCCATTTGCACACTGCTCACACCCTCCATGTACCAGAAAACTCATTCTCCCTCGCTGTTTCAGTTAACAACCCAGCCATAGCCTTTACCCGCTAACGTTTTATGTTTTCAGTTGCAGGTACCTTTTGAAAGATGGCACCAAAGTCTAAAAGAGCATAGGCCGAGGAAAATATGTTCCTCCCACCTCATGTTGATCCCAACCGCATCCCATTAACCGAAAAGGATTATCTGATCTCAGAGACAAGGTGCGAATTCGATTTCGTAGAATTCCAATCATGGTTTAAAGACACATGCATGGATCAAAGCGATGAAATTGGGCTCTGGACGTCCAATCTTCCTCTGTATCTCTTTCCCCAAGTCCACCATTTTCATGAATTCTCCCTCAAATGTCAGGCTCATTACCTCCCCGACCAGAGAGCCATAGTTTCATCATTCAGAGAAACTTTGTTCTTTATCACACCAGAGGCCATTGATCAGATGATGCAGATTCCTAGAACCGAATCCACTTCCCCTTTCAAACTTGAAATCCTAACAAAGATTACCAGAACCTGTCTTTTCCCCAAAGAGACCCAGATTTTTTAGCTTTTCCTCCCACAGGATGCTCCACTCCCCAAGAGAAATCCCCCTTACCATTCATCCTTATTCTCAGGAAAGGGAAACCAAGTTATTTCATCGCTTTGTTGTCTGCTTGACTATTTCTCAGATGAATGGGTGGATGAACCTATATTGGGCTTCCTATCCATTTTCTTTACTCAGGAAAAGGCCACTATCTAGTTCGACTACAACACTTTCCTGGTAGGGAACATCCATGAACAACTTTTGAAATTCTCAACAGAGGGCATGTTCCGGTATTCCTTGATATTGTCTTACATGTTCACCTTCTTCCAAGCAGAAAGGTTCTCTTTCCTAATGTAGAAAATGGACAAGGACAAAAAACCACAGGCTGTAACAGCGTGGACTTCGCTACTCAGAAGGAATTCTATAGAGTTTAGTTTCAAACAATTCATCGAGAAGTTTTACCATCCAGTGGTGAGCATGCTCAGTGGTAGACCAAAGCCAAGAATAAATGAGGAGATCTAGAGAATCCTACACCTCTCAGACCTTGCAAAGACGGGAGATTGGTACTTGTACCAAAATCACATAGAAATCAGAGTATGTGGGTGTGAGTTAGCTCCATACAAACTGCCCAAGTATTTGTCGGTAAGGATATTTTCCCTGGAGTATATAAGAAAAATGATAAATTCAAATGATATACTCTTTGTGTCTCTGAAGAAGAAACAACAGCTGCGGATTAAAGGGCAGATAGGATCTTTTATCTGCAACATTCGAGCGATCGGGGAGGAGGCGGATAAGTTATTGAGGGAAATGAAGTTCGACACAAGTTTCCTATGGCACTATGATCTGTGTGGGATCTTTATAGAGATGAGAGTGAAAAATAAAAATATCCCGTAATTCCATGCACCCAAGCCTGAAATAGAGAAGTTTGTGAATCAAATGGAGTGGGAGGTGAACACTCTAGAGGAGGTAGAACAACAGTCTCCTCAAATTATTATCTCTCAAGCAACTACCCCATAGGTGCCAAAGGAGAAAAGACCCAGAAAGGATACTTCCTCTTCTGTCATAGAAGTCTCGGCTGAAGATTTCCAATTATACACCAAAAGGCCAAAAGTCAGTCATACAACTGATACGACTGGTGAAAAGGAAACCCAATCCACTACAGCTATGAAAGGTGATCATTCACCTCTTATCTTAAGCAACCAGTAGATCATGTCTACTTCTTCATCCAAGAAGCAGACTGACACTTCACTAATAAGCCAGCCAAATCAAGGGGGTGCAAAATTGAGTGTTTTTGAGAAATACGACATGATCAAGAAAAAGAATCAGATGTTGACCAGCAACACTTATGCTTAGTTTTGGAAGCAAACATCCATGGCTCAACACAGACTGTTATCATATTTTGATACAAATAAAGGCAAGATGCACATGGCCTTTCTACAGGCACAAGTGCATGAACCCAAGGTGACCACTGATTACAAAAGGGCAACGTTTGATTTCAACACTAGAGATGTACATCCAGCGGATCAGATGGATCTACACAGGCAAACTGGAGAAATGGTCTTCTCTACATTGGCCAATGCTTCTACTACTACTGCAAAATTACAGGTCTCTCTGAACAATGTTCAGACCCAATTACAGTTGGAGAAGATATCATCTTTTGCAAAGGACAACAGAATTAAATCCTTAGAAGAATTGGTGCTCAATATTGGGTATGATCCCTCAAATGTGAAAACGGTTGAGGAAGTAATTCCACTGAGTTCACTTCCCCTCACAAGAGTTATCATAGCAATTGTAGCAATGACCACCACAGTAGAAATTCCATCAGCCACCCCACTGATAGCTCTGGAAAAAACTGTGGAGTTAGCAAAATCCATGGAAGAGATGAACTTACAAGGAATGGAAATCAACAGACTGAAAAAGGAGGTTGAGAGCCTTCAAGAGATAAAGTCTTCTTACTAGACAAGCTACACCATGGAGAAGCAAACATCAGAAAATCTCAAGCAGGAATTGCAGCAGCTACAAAAGAAAACAATGGCAGGCAAGACACTTGCCGAACAAAAGCATAATATTTGGATGGATATCTCCAAATCCATAAATGAAATCTGGCCTATGGTGCAAATCATGTTTGAGAAAAATGAATTGGTGCTAAGGATTAGGTAGGCTATTGACAAAATAAAAGGAGATTTGGTTGAAATTCCCACTGAAGCCAATGAAATCATTAGATTCATGAACTCAAAGAACAGAGAAGAACTAGAAGACTTGAAGATCGAAGACAGGACATAAACCATCCTCGAAGTCAAGAGGTTTATGACCAAAAGAGGACTGATGTTGCAGTTGGAAGAAAAAGTCCAAAACAAGGACATTGGAGTCCAAAGGTTTTTCAGCAATATCAAGGCTTTGCAGAAGAAAGGTCTCCCCGATTTACTGGTCCTAAATGACAAGTTGATGACTCTTCCCGATTACAAACAGAAGATGGCTACAGTGGCCAAAGACAATTCCAAGTTTTCGGGAATACAGGGCAGTATAACAAGCAAGGCATTCTTAGAAACTTTGTAGCCAGACCTCAGCATACAGCACAAGATCAAGTATATTTTCATCGTCAAACTGACTTTTTCCAAGTACACAGAAATGGATGAAATATACCCAGGACTACTCAAAGTCACCATTCCCAGTCACCTAAGATGGGAAGAGTTGTGCAATTTGATCGAGTAGGAGATGAGGTGTGCAAGTTGATTCAGCAAGCGGATCAATTAAAGTCATGTGGGTGACTCACCAACGACCTTCCCCAGAATCAGCATGAAGAATTCGACACATCATCGACAGTTCCTAAATTTTTGTATCTTGTTAGCTAGTTAGTTAGATTCAGAATCTGTCATGTCTTAATCATTAATGATAGGGTCATTTGTAATTTTGATTATAAATACTTCAAACTTTGAAGTACTGAGGGTTGATTTTTACGCCCCAACAAGCTGTAAGCACTGTAATTTTTATCAAGAGATCTTCCAGTAATATAAAGAGACGTTTCACAGGATTCTTGTGTGTCATCTGTTGGTGAAGTTTTCTATTCTCAGTTGAATGTGTATCTCTCATAGTTATCATCTCATTTTCTAACCTAATCATTTAAGCGGAGTTTAAGTTGCAGAATTTTCCTTTGCATACTCTGTTCCTAGATTTTAAATATCTAAGTGTTTCTCTTCTTACGTTGTATTCAATAAATTCTTAAATGCTTCTTGGTTATAATTAAACAATCTCTCCTTTTTCTATTGTCCATCATTTTATTTATAAAGAATCCAATAGTTTCATTATCCTACCCTATGAAAAGAATCTTTACATATGTTCCCTGATCTCTACCTTTATAAAACAGACCCCATAGCCCAATGAATGTGTAAAACCTTTTCAGCCATTTTATAAAAAAAAACGACTTGGTCCTACATATTTTAACTAGCCTAATATCTGAATTCAAAACAAAGTTAAATCTTACAGAGAGATCCCTCTCTGAAACTGGCAGAACTAGATCCCAGTTTCGAAGTGGTTGGATAAGGTTACCTTTGGTAAGTTTCTTCTGCTTTCCAACAACCTCTAGGAATTTACAGAGTGATAACATAATTGGCGACCATACTGAGGACTGAACAGACTTTCCATCCCTTGTTTTCTTTCCCCTAAGATGAAGCAAACTTTATCTATGAACTAATCACAAACCCTAAATTCATATAGAGATAAGGTTCAAAGGTTGTTAAAGTTTGTGTATGTTAGTTAAACATTCCTAAAAATAAAAAATAAAAAAAGGTCATCATCAACATTCTGGATCCTAAAAGATTTTTCACTAGATCTCATCCAGACCCAGAACCTGTAATAGTAATATACAATCCAGAAAAATTACTCAGGAAGAAAAACCCTGCAGAGGTTTCTGGGAGTCACATCCCACTCCTAAGGCCCCCTTCTCTCCCAGAGAAGTTAGTTGCTCTTCAAGATCTCGAGTTTGATGTATCTTTTCAACAAAGCCTTTTCAGGACAAAATCTAATAGTTTTGTCAGTGAAATAGTTTTAGGTCAAACC
>ML787885.1:600659-634268 GCA_009831015.1 Picea engelmannii | reverse complement strand
TATGGATCATACATAAATGTTTTAATTAATTATGGATATATTATTATATCAATACAGATTCATTAAAATATAAACAACAGAAAATTGTATTATCTTTATTTTTAAAATGAGTGTTATATTAAATGAAGTCCATGAACTATAATCTAAATTGTTATAAAATCCAAATATTATAGAAAATGAATCTAATATCAAATATAAAAAAAATTTCAATGTTTTATATAGAAATAAATATCCATGGATAAGATTTATTGTATCTATTGAAATTTCAATAAATTTAGATATAAAAAAAGATTTGTTGTATCTCTTGGAATTTTAATAAATTTAGATATAAGAAAGTGTGGATGATGCACAATATTTTAATTAATCATGCATATATTATTATATTAATGTACAAGATTCATTATATATTTTGAAATTTTAATAAATTTAAATAAAAAAAGTGTGGATCATACATAAAGTTTCTAATTAATCATGTATATATTATTATATTAATGAAGATTAAGTGAATCAAATAATTCATATATTAACAAGAAAAAGTTATGTACTACTTTTATTTTTTTTAAAAGTGTTTTATTAAATGAAGTCCATAAATTATAATCTAAGTTATATTAATAAAATAAAATAGATCTAATATCAAATTTGTTTAGGAGATTAGAGATTATTCCGGGTTTCTACACAATGGACAAGAGGATTTAAAAGTTGAGGTTGTGAAATACTTTAATTTTTTTTTCAAAGCACATGATCTTCTTTCGACAATTGACCAAGTAAAAGTGTTGGGTCTTTTCTCCAGATTTGTAACTGAAGCTGAAGCTAAAGCTTTGTATAGTCCGATAAACTTGGGGGAATTAAAAGAGGTTTTATCCATGCTCAAGCTTGATAAGAGTCCAGGGCCCTATGGCTGGACGGTTGAGTTTTTTATTTGGTTTTTCGATCTAGTTTGGGGGGGATCTCTTAGAAATGGTGGAAGAATCGAGATTGAAGGGCATTATATCAGGAGGCCTAATTTCAAATTTTTTTATCTTTAATTCCTACAGTGAATAAGCCTCTCACCTTTGGGGATTTCAGGCCTATCTCCTTGTGTAACCTATGTTACAAAGTTATTTCTAAGATTATAGAAAAACGAATAAAGCCTCTCCTGTCCAGGTCACTTTCAGAAGAGAATTTGGGGTTTTTGAAAGGTAGACAGATCCAAGATGCTATTGGAACGGTTCATGAATGCCTCCATAGTATAAAAAAAAAGAATTTAAATTCCCTTGTTCTAAAACTAGATCTTTAGAAGGCCTATGATTGTATAAATTGTGACTTATTAAGGATGATCCTAATCCAAGTTGGTCTAAGTATTAGGATGACCAATTTGATTTTGAGTTGTGTTGATTCCTCATCCTTCGTTGTTTTATTAAATGGAGAGGCCACAAATTTTTTCAAAAGTGGAAGAGGATTACGCCAAGGGTGCCCATTATCGTCTTTTCTATTCATTTTGGTAATGGAAGGACTAAGACTTTTACTAACAGAAAGCCAAAGTGAAGGAAAGTTGATCGGAGTCAAAGTTTCCAGAATTGTAAAAATTCTCCACATTTTGTTCGGAGATGATGTAATAATCATGTCAAAAGCTACTATGAGTGAATGGTGGGAGATTGATAAGATTATTAAACTTTTTTGCTTGGCTTCGGGTCTTCAGGTAAATGGGATAAAAACTTATGTACTTCAAGAGGGATTGTCGAAATTGGACTTAATTCCATACAAAACTCTTTTTCCTTTTACTTTTTCTGATCTCTCAACTGGTTTAAATTACCTTGGTTATCACTTAAAGACTGGGCTGCAACAAGTAGAAGATTTGAGTTGGATGATGAAAAAAGTGGAGAAAAAGATAGGGCTTTGGTGCTACAAGTGATTATCATTGGAAGGGCAATATAATTTATTGAATTCTATTTTAGAAAGCCAACTTGTATATTGGATGTCCTTGGCGGTGATCCCCTTCAGTGTGTTAAATAATTTGAGAAAAAATATGTTTAACTTTCTTTGGAAGGGTAATAATGAGTTAAACCACTATCATCTCTGCAAGTGGGAACTTCTTACAATACTAAAACAATATGGTGGTTGGGGCTTACAAAATATTTTTTATTTTAATAGAGCCTTGGCCGCAAATTATCTCTGGTGAGTACTAATGTGTGACGAAATTTGGCATAAAATAATAAAAGATAAGTACCTTCCTCACACTACAGTTAAAAATTGGTTTCAATCTCCAACTCTCCACCAGAAGGCGGCTTCAAGAATCTAGAACGGTCTCTTGAAATCAGTTCACTTGATCACTCATTGGTTGAGTTGGAATCCGAGTTCGGGTTAGCTCATTGCTATCGATAGAGACATGATCTTAGGGATGGGAGACAATTCTTTCCTTTCCTTTAATCTTCTGTCTGAATTAAGACATCGTAATATTACTTCTCTCTCAGGCTATGAGGCTTATTTATCATCACTCCTCTTCATCAATTTGGATTAGTAGTACCGAGTTGGGCTTATCAGGAGATTTAGCAGCAGAATGGGACTAGTTTTGGAGGGCTGTTATCAATTTTGGTGCTTACATTTAGGATATAGAAGCTGAACTATTGTGGATTGGTGGTGATAATTTGGGATCTCTCACAGTAAAAAATACTTATTTGACCTTATTATCAGCTCAGGGTTTGTCGAGAATTAGAGGATGGAGACAAGCAGTATGGAAATGGGACATCCAACTTAAAATAAATTTTTTTATCTAGCTGGCAACAAAAAATAAAATTTTAACTTGGGATAATATTCACCTAAGACGCTGGGAAGGACCTAGTCAATGCCATCTTTGTAATCAAGACACTGAAAATATCAATCATCTTTTCATTCACTGCTCTTTCACCAAATCGATCTGGGAGAGATTGGTTACTGGCCAAAGATTCAAAAATTGTTGGGAAGAGAATACCCTGTCTGACTGCTTCAAAAACTGGGTGGAGTAAAAGTCTGTCCCATCATTGATTGATGCCCACATTTGTTGGTTTATATGGTTAGAGAGGAACTCAACAATTTTCGAGGAGACTAAGCCATCTATCCACTCAGTGATTTACAAGACTTTGGGTTTTCAGAAAAGGCTCATGGAAACACAAAAACCTGCCCCACTGCGAGATATTTTGATTCCACAACACATAAATACAACCATTGCATGGTTCGATGGAGTTGCATAGAATGATGGAAATCAATGTGGAGCTGGAGGAGTCTTAAAAACTCTATAATTAACATCTTTTAGATGGGTTTATAATTGTGGAGGAGGCACAAACACTAGAGAAGAGCTATTGGGAGTATGGGCAACTCTCATGTTGGATTCACATTTGTATTTTCATAGAATTCAAGTTTCGGGTGATTCAAAAGTAGTTATCAATTGGCTATCCGACAGAGGCAAACTCCAGGCAAGCACAATTGAGGGATGGAAATCCAGAATAAATGATTTAATTAAACCTTTTCAAGCTATCAGTTTTGAGCACATATAAAAGGAATTTAATGTGGAAACAAATATTCTATCTAAGTAGGCATTACAATAACCGGAAGGCAGAATCACATATTATCAATGGATAAATGGGATTGAAGGTCCCAGACAACATATCAACCTTTACTAAGTCATTAACCATTTTCTGTTTGGGTCCTGCTATAGACAGTTAGTTACTTCTTTTCAGTCTATTTTCAAGTATTTCATAGACAATTTATCGCTCATATGGTTCAGATTTTGTTTTTTTGAAAAGTCTATCCTAGATCCTTTTGGTCCTCCTTGCTTATGAATGGTATTATTGTGACGCAACCCGCACCCCTCGGAGCACGGTCGCCCTCCTCAGGACCTTCTTTCCACTCGGCCCGAAGAACTCAACGGCTCTTCTATCTCCCAATCGGAAGATCTGCACCCACAATTTACTTCACGCACGATCCTCCCCTTTGTTGTCGGAGGATCGAAACTTCGCGGCTTTGCGAGTTCACGTATGCTCAATATCCTCTCGATTTTCCGAGACCCGATGTGCCGATCAATCGCTGACTTTTCCCCTTTGTCCTATCGGGGCTTCTCTCTATCGCTACTCGCTGCTTGCGACTCTAGGCGCTTGAATTTCTAACCTCCGATACGTTATAAACTGAAATGTCGATCTCATGACCTCGCTCCCTCGCGACTTCGCTACTCGCGAGTCCAACTATCCTACCTGTCGACCCCCGATACTCGAGATGCCTAACTTCCGATAGTCTATGCCACCTGTCTTCCACTATCACCCGATGGCCCACACTGCTTACGTGGAAATTGGAATGTCGCACCTCGCGCTCTCGCGACTTCCGTTGCACAAAGTTGGAGTCTTACCTTGTGAACTCCCAATATGCTGATTCACGAATAGATCCACGCTCCTCGTGATCTCTGATCGACAACTCCTATTCTCCCGAGCTTCGAACCTTCTTCCGCTCCTGTACTGTAGCCTCCTGACAGCTCCGAGAGATTCAATGACCCACAACACTTCGCGAAATCTCCTTGGAGGATTTCGCTCGTCCATTTCTTCCCTATCGAATCCACGAAACGAAGAACCATTCCTTCAACAGAACTTGTCACCCCGCACGCAAACCTCGTGGCGCTCTGCGTAGCTTCGAAGACACAACTTTCTTCTGTTTCCCTTCAAAAACTCTGAAGGTCTATTCCTCCTAATATTTTCTTCACAGTTTTCGAGTTCCTTCAGGAAGTTCCTTGCACGCGGTCCTTGCGGCAAATCTTCGAACACCACTAAGTGTTGAAGTCTTCGATTCTGCGCACTCCTACAACAGAAATCTTTCAATCCCTTTGCTCATATTCGCACTCTGAGTCTTCGTCTAGCCTGTGCACGCCTTGCATGGCTTCGGTGCTAATTCTACACTTTCGAGAACTTAGAAAAAAAGTTACCTCTACTTGAACCCTTCTGTCAACGCACTCCTTGCGGACAAATTCGACCGCACTCCTTGCAGGAATTCTCTGGTTCAAGATTGAGAAACAATTGAAACTAACCCCTTGTTCTCACAGACTTCACTTCAACCATGAAATCACATACACATCATATGAAAGCAAATGCATAACAAGAAGCAAACACTCATGAGCATAATATCAACAATACACAGAGAATAACACAACCATGGAATTGAATCAAAGTTTTCTTCTATTAATTCAATATCTGTACATGGAGGTTCTTCATACACTTCTCTGCTGCTCTCTCTTCAGAATGCTTCCATGATTTCTGAATTATTTTACAATGTACAAAGGAGGGTGTCTATATCCCGTTTCCCTCTCGAGATCTAAAGCTATCAAATCTAGAAATAAATTCTTATCTACTTTACATTAAATCTATTAAATGCCTCATCTACCTAAGGACGTGAGCCATCATCTCAAGGTCCATTTACAATATACAAGTGCGCTTCATCAAATCAACACATTAATGTTTGCACAACAATATCAAGGCATTTTTAAAATTTATGCTGGCGCTGTCCAGCTGTCTCCCGCTTTCACGCTGGCTCGCTTGACGTGGGCAATGCTCCTGCATCATACTCCCTCGCTTGAAAATTTTCATGGGCTCCTGTCCATGAGCTCCTGCACGGTCTGTCCATGCTTCTGTATGACTGCTTCGTTTTCCCAGCTAGCATCCTCCACTAGGTGATTCTTCCATTTGACTAGATACTCGAAGTATTCTTTTCTTCTGGTCTTCTTACCCACTCGTTTATCCAGTATGCATTCCATCTGCGGCTTCTCTGCAACTGGTAATTGCTTTGTCCACTCAACCACTGGTTTCTCAGGTCCATTTTCTGCTTCTCTAGCCCTGTATGGGTATAAGTCTGCGATATTAAATATTGGAGATATCCCGATGCCATCCGGAAACTCAATCTCATACACATTTTCTCCAAATTTCTTCAGGACTCTACATGGTCCAATTTTCTTCATCTTTAATTTGTTATATGTTCCCCTTGGGAACCTTTCCTTTCTTAAGTGTGCCAGAATCAGATCACCAACTTCGAACTGAAGTTGTCTCCGATGTTGATTTGCTCTGCGCTTGTACTCCTAATTTGAACCAATCAGTTGCTGCTTCACCTGACTGTGAAGTTCCTTCATTGCTTCAGCGAACTCCTCTGCACTAGCACTGTTAGTCGCAGCCTGTTCTGACTTCTTGAGTTCAGAAACTCCTCTCAGCTGTCTGCCATATACAATCTCAAACAGACTTCTTCCTGTGCTCCGATTCACAAAGTCATTGTAAGCAAACTCTGCCTGTGGCAACACATTGTCCCAGCTACTGTGGTGCTCTATCACCAAGCTTCTCAACAAATCTCCCAAACTCCTGTTCACAACCTTTGTTTTCCCATCCGTCTGTGGATGATAGGTAGAACTAAACGCCAAGTTAGTTCCTAGCTTTTTCCATAGCGTCCTCCAAAAATGCCCGATGAATTTTGTGTCCCTATCCGAAACTATACTTTTCAGCAATCCATGGAGTCGAATGATCTCCTTGAAAAACAAGTTCGTGATGTGAGTCGCATCGCTGGTCTTCTAGCATGGAATAAAATGTGCCAATTTTGAAAATTTGTCTACCACCACAAAGATGGAATCAACACCTCTCTGTGTCCTCGGCAATCCTAATACAAAGTCCATGCTTATCGGCTCCCATGGTCTCTCCGGTATGGGAAATGGATGGTAAAGACCTGCATTCTGCTTCCGGCCCTTCGAATGTTGACAAATCTGACATCTGTCAACAAACCGTTTGACATCCGCACGCATCCTCGGCCAAAAATATGATTCGCTCAGCTTTGCGAATATTTTGTCGTGGCCAAAGTGTCTGGCTAATCCTCCGCTGTGTTTCTCTTTTAGCAAATTCTCCCTCATGGAGCAATTTGGAATACACAGTTGATTGCCTCTGAACAGTAATCCCTCCTGGATCATGTAGTCTATCCATGGGCTCCGATCCCTGAGAACTGGATTCTCAGCTGCTTCATATGCTTCAGCAAAATCTGCATCACCTGCATACATGTCCTTAAGGTTTTCAAAACCCAATGTTTTGACTCGGAATTCCTGCAGTAACAAACATTTCCTGCTCAAAGCATCAACCACTTTGTTAGCAGTTCCTGAAATATTTTTGATCACAAACGTGAAATTCTGCATATACTCTACCCATTTTGCATGCTTCTGATTCAACTTCTCTTGTTGACTCACAAATTGCAATGCATGATTATCACTGTACAATATAAATTCCTTTGGGATCAAGTAATGCCTCCACTTTTTCAGCACCTGTATGATAGCATAAAATTCCTTATCATACGTGGAGTATTTCAGCTTTGCTTCATCCAGCTTCTCGCTGAAATCTGGTCTATCCTCCTGACTTAAGACCGCTCCTATGGCATATCCGCTTGCATCACATTTCACCTGAAATGTCTTCATGAAATATGGCAACACCAACACTGGTTGCTCGGTGATCTTTCGCTTCAACAGATTGAAGCTCTTCTCATCCTCCGCTGTCCAATGAAAAGTCTTATGCCACTTCTTCACCGTGTCCATCATTGCTGCACTAATTCCACTGAAATTCCTAATGAACTTTCGGTAGAAACTAGCCAAACCATGAAAAATTCTCACCTCGAAAATATTTCTGGGTGATGGCCAATTCTTGATCACTTCCACTTTTTCCGGATCCATCCTCAACTCATTTGCCGAAATAACAAAACCCAAATAAATGAGCTCTGTCTTCATAAATGAGGACTTCTTCATGTTAATCAACAACTTCTCCTGCTGTAGCTTTGTCATCACAATGGACAAATGTTTCAAATGTTCAGCCTTGGTTTTACTGTAGATCAATATATCATCCAGATATACGACTACAAATTTCCCGATGAACTCCCTCAGGACTTCATTCATCAGTCTCATGAATGTACTCAGCGTGTTTGTCAAGCCAAATGGCATGACCATCCATTCGTACAAACCTTCGTTTGTTTTGAACGTTGTCTTCCATTCATCACCTTCCCTCATGCGAATCTGGTGATATCCACTTTTCAGATCAATCTTCGAAAAATAATTGGCCCCGCTTAGGCAATCCATCAGATCATCCATTCTTGGCAGTGGAAACCTGTACCTGATGGTTATTTTGTTGATCGTTCTTGAGTCGGTACACATCCTCCAGCCTCCGTCTTTCTTCGGACTAAGCATGGTTGGAACAACACACGGACTCAGGATTTCTATGACCAGTCCTTTATCCAACAACTCCTGCACTTTCCTTTTGACTTCCTCATTTTCCTGCAGTGTCAATCTGTACGCAGCCTTATTCGGCAAACTGCTTCCTGGTATGAGATCAATGTGATGACTCACACTCCTCATCAGTGGCAATGAATGAGGTAATTCGTCCACTATGATGTCAGCAAATTCTTCCAGCAGTTCCTGAATCTCAACTGGTAAGTCATCCACTCTTGTGCTAGTCAGGACAATTCTTGGTTTCCTGATCACAAAGAATTGTGGATCTTCCTTCTTCTCCATCTCTGTGAGAAGTTCTTTCCCATTCATGAGAAGTATTGTGCTGTTTAATTCCAGTTTCACCTCCTTATCCTTTATCGGAAGAAACTTATGGGTTCTCCCATTCTTCTCTAGAGTATATGTGTTCATCCTCCCATCATGAACCACATTTCTATCATATTGCCATGGTCTACCCAGTAATAAATAGCATACATCCATGGGAATAACATCACACAGAATCTGATCATTATATCCCCCAATTTTGAATTCAACTAAACATTGTTTAGTGACACTCACCTGATGTCCTTTCTGTAGCCACGAGACTTTATATGGACTCGGGTGATCAGTCGTTTCCAGCTCTAATTTTTCCACCATTTCAGTAGAAACGAGGTTATCAGTGCTTCCGCTGTCCACGATGACCTTGTATTTCCTGTCCTTGGCTGTGCAAGCTGTTCTGAACAGTCTGGTCCTCTGCACTGAGCTTTCCAGCTCCTTCTCAGGTGTCAAAAGTACTTTATGCATCCCAAGCGATCTTTCGCTGTCCGCATCTTCCGACTCAGCATCACGCCTCTGCGCTTCTATGATATGAGTTTCTCCGATGTCCTTCTTTTTATCTAGACACTCGAATGACTTGTGCCCATTTTTCCCACATGTAAAACATGTGATTACTCCACCTCTTCCCCTGCCTCGACCTCTAGTACGCGGAAGAGTGTCTGCATCAGCATAATCCCCTCACTGATCATTTTGCTGTCTTCTCGGCTCAACATATGGCTGCCTCTACTGTGAGGTTCCACCTCTCTCAATCCTACCCTAAGGTTTCTTCCATTCCTCCTTGGGCTTTTGAGTTCTTTCTTGGGCAACCGCCTTACCTCTGGGCTGACTCCTGCCTCGCCCTTGCTGTCCTTTCTTACGACCCAGCTTCTCCTCGGCTTTCAGAGTCATCTAGTAAGCATCTTCCACCGTTCGGATGGTTAGCATGCTTAATTCACCCTGAATGTCATATCTCAAACCATTCAGATATCTCGCCACCTTCTCATCATCACTCTCCCAATGACCTGCTCTGATGTTCAGTCTATAGAACTCTTCAGTATATTCCTTGACTGTTATCAGTTTCTGTCTCAGGTTCTACATTCGCCTGAACAGAGTGATTTGATAATCCCTTGGGATGAACTTCGCCTTCATCTTCACGATCATTCGATCCCATCTTTTGATCTTTTGCTTGCCTTTGCAACGTCTATCAACTTGTAGCTCGTCCCACCACAATGCTGCATGTCCTTTCAAGCGCGTAACTGTATGCTTGACTTTCTTATCTTCTTCCACATCTTCGTAATCAAAGTATGTGTCAAGAGCCCTTATCCAATCTAGCATCTCTTCTGCATCCAGATTGCCTTCATAGACTGGAATGTCCATTTTCGACTTCGCACCCATCCTGGCAATGGCTTTGATCAACCGCTCGGTTGATGCATCTTCTGTTGTGACCTCTTCTGCATGTCCATCTTCTTCTTCAACCTCGGAATCACTAAGATCCCCAGCACCAACTCTGCGTCTTTGTGCTGTCTCCATCTCCTCAAGCCTTGCTCAAAGATCTCTCATCTGTCGCTCCATTTCTGGATTCCCTGCTGACCTACCTCTTCTTCACACCTCCCTGTCTTCTGGGTCTGGTGACTGTCTTTCTCTTCTGGGCGGCATGATGTATCCTCTTCTTTGCTACAGAAAGAAAATAAATTCCTGCTCTGATACCACTCTGACGCAACCCGCACCCCTCAAAGCACGGTCACCCTCCTCGGGACCTTCTTTCCACTCGGCCTGAAGAACTCAACGGCTCTTCTATCTCCCAATCGGAAGATCTGCACCCACAATTTACTTCACGCACGATCCTCCCCTTTGCTGTCGGAGGATCAGAACTTCGCGGCTTCGCGAGTTCACTTATGCTCAATATCCTCTCGGTTTTTCGAGACCCGATGTGTCGGTCAATCGCTGACTTTTCCCCTTTGTCCTATCGGGACTTCGCTCTATCGCTACTCGCTGCTTGCGACTCTAGGCGCTTGAATTTCTAACCTCCAATACGTTATAAACTGAAATGCCGATCTCACGACCTCGCTCCCTCGTGACTTCGCTACTCGCGAGTCCAACTATCCTACCTGTCGACCCCCGATACCCGAGATGTCGAACTTCCGATAGTCTATGCCACCTGTCTTCCACTATCGCTCGGTGGCCCACACTTCTTACGTGGAAATTGGAATGTCGCACCTCGCGCTCTTGCGACTTCCGTTGCACAAAGTTGGAGTCTTACCTTGCGAACTCCCTATATGCCGATTCACAAGTAGATCCACGCTCCTCGTGATCTCTGATCGACGGCTCCTATTCTCTCGAGCTTCGAACCTTCTTCCGCTCCTGCACTGTAGCCTCCTGACAGCTCCGAGAGATCTAATGACCCACAACACTTCACGAAATCTCCTTGGAGGATTTCACCCGTCTGTTTCTTCCCTATCGAATCCATGAAACGATGAACCATTCCTTCAACAGAACTTGTCACCCTGCACGCAAACCTCGTGGCGCTCTGCGTAGCTTCGAAGACACAACTTTCTTTTGCTACCCTTCAAAAACTCTGCAGGTCTATTCCTCCTGATCTTTTCTTCACGGTTTTCGAATTCCTTCAAGAAGTTCCTTGCACTCGCTCCTTGCGGCAAATCTTCGAACACCACTAAGTGTTGAAGTCTTCGATTCTGCGCACTCCTGCAGCAGAAATCTTTCAATCCCTTTGCTCAGATTCGCACTCTGAGTCTTCGTCTAGCCTGCGCACGCCTTGCACGACTTCGGTGCTAATTCTGCACTTCCGAGAACTTAGAACAAAAGTTACCTCTACTTGAACCCTTCTGTCAACGCACTCCTTGCGGAAAAATTTGACTGCACTCCTTGTAGGAATTCTCTGGTTCAAGATCGAGAAACAATTGAAACTAACCCCTTGTTCTCACAGACTTCACTTCAACCATGAAATCACATACACAGCATATGAAAGAAAATGCATAACAAGAAGCAAACACTCATGAGCATAATATCAACAATACACAGAGAATAACACAACCATGGAATTGAATCAAAGTTTTCTTCTATTAATTCAATATCTGTACATGGAGGTTCTTCATACACTTCTCTGCTACTCTCTCTTCAGAATGCTTCCGTGATTTCTGAATTATTTTACAATGTACAAAGGAGGGTGTCTATATCCCGTTTCCCTCTCGAGATCTAAAGCTATCAAATCTAGAAATAAATTCCTATCTACTTTACATTAAATCTATTAAATGCCTCATCTACCTAAGGACGTGAGCCATCCACTCAAGGTCCATTTACAATATACAAGTGCGCTTCATCAAATCAACACATTAATGTTTGCGCAACAATATCAAGGCATTTTTAAAATTTGTGCTGGCGCTGTCCAGCTGTCTCTCGCTTTCGCGCTGGCTTGCTTGACGTGGGCGATGCTCCTGCATCATATTGTATAAGGGAACTATGTATAGTTTCCATGTTTCTTCTTTTTGGTCAGATTGTCTCTTGTTTCGATCCTAGTTATGGGCTTTGAAGATGTAAACAAATTATATTCACTAATATAATTGAGCAAATTTTCTATTGGAAAAAGGACTCATTTCCCACCACATATGTCTCATTGACGCCTTGTGCTTTAAAGAATAAAAATCCTTTGAATAAATATAGAGTTGTTACTTCATTGTTTGTGGAAATTTCAATGGCCCAAACACATAAAATTTCAATATTCCCTCTAAAATCCAAATAACTACCCCATGCATACCACCTCAAATAACATTCTAATTGTTAATATATATATGTATTGAATGATTATTAATCAATAATAAAAACACTATTGAATAATAATAAAAATAATATAAGCTTAAGACAATATAAATATAGTTTATAACTGAATTGCAATATGTTTTACTACCTATGGTTTATCACATTTTTACATTCTAGTGTATGGAATATATCAATACTTATAATTTATACTATATATAATGCTTGTAATTTATACAAAATGTTTCATATTCATGCATATTAATTTATCTTAACTATGGATTTTTATTATTTTTTTTATTATTAAAAAGATTAATTTATATATATATATATATATATATATATTTACCAATCTAAGGATATTAATTTATCTTAATTATAGATTATTATTTTATTTTTTATTATTAAAAAGATTAATTTTTTTGAGGTATATATATATATATATATATATATATGGCTCAACAAGAGCATCTTGTAAACCCATTTAAAGACACATGTCATTCACAAAGAATTGAACTTGGGTGGAGAGGGGAATAATCATTCCTCTCCATGATGATATAACTTTACACATAATGATATAAATGTTAATAGAAGAATAAATGTGATAATATCTATACTTTTGTAATACACTTAAATATTCTCAATGCAATTAATTCTAATTATTTCTCATATATAAAAATAAAAATAAAAATTAATTTCAATTTCTTTAATTGTCCAAATAAAGATTTTTTAAATAACCATTCATTAGGATATAAGACCTATAAAAACTAATTCATTGTAAAAATACTTCACACACATATATAAATAACTAATTTAAAGTAAAAAAAAACTTCAAATTTTTATATATATATATATATATATATTTTATTTTTTATTTTTTTTAATGCACAATATTAATATTGTATTTCTTAAAATTTCAATAAATTTAAATATATAAAAGTATGGATCATGTACAAATATCCTAATAATCATGCCATTATTATTATATTAATGAAAATTTAGTGAACCAAAATATATCTATTAAAATTTCGATAAATTTAAATATATAAAAATATGGATATCATGCCAATATTATTATATTAATGTAGATTTAGTGAACCAAAATATATTTATTGAAATTTCAATAAATTTAGATATATAAAAGCATAGATCATGTACAAATATCCTAATCAATTATGCCCATCTTATTATATTAATGGAGATTCAATGAACCACAAATTTTTTATATAAACAAAGTACTACCTTTATTTTTAAAATGAATACTATATTAAAATGAATATTATATTAAATGAAGTCTATGAATTATAACCTAACCTACTATTAAATCTAAATAGTATAGAAATAAATAAAATGGATTAATATCAAATGTAACAAAATCTTCTTTTTTATATATAGAAATAAATATCATGGATTAATATTAAATGTAACAAATTCTTAATTTATTTTTATATAGAAATAAATACCTTTATTTTATATATAGAAATAAATATCATAAATTAATATTAAATGTAACAAAATTTTAATTTATTTTTATAAAAAAATAAATATCCATTCTATTCAAAGTTAATTTCACTTTTTTATATAAAAATAAAATAAATATCCATTTTCTTATGCTCAAAAAATATTATATCTCTTGAAATTCCAAAGATATAAAAAAAATACAGATCATGCATAAACCTTCTAATCCATCATATATATATTATTATTCTTCTAAACCATCATACATATATTATTATATTAATGTATCTCTTGAAATTATTATATTAGAAAACGTTTTGGCTTTGAACTTGTACATAATTATACATAATGTGTTTTTGAACTTTTCTGAAGTAAAGTAACTTTCTGGAAGTAACACAGTTTACTTTCACAAAGTTCTCTCTGGAACTAATTCTTTCTTCAAAAGTCGAACATGCAAAAATCCAAATAGACGAAAGTCTCTAACATAAATTGTCTATTTGAGATAATGCGGCATACAACAAATAATAACAAATTTTTATAAATATGTTTTCAATTTTTAATGAAAAAAAAGTTATGTGTAATGACTTGAAACAAATCTTTAGTGCACAGTTCATACAACAAATAATAACATTTTTTTTATAAATATGTTTAAATTTTTAATTAAAAAAAACTACATATGTTTAAATTTTTAATTAAAAAGAACTACTGTGTAATGATAATGCACAGTTCATAGATTACTGATTTAAATAATCAATGAAAAAAAGTTTTTTCAAAAAATATTATTCATTTCAAATTTTTAACTCAACAACATTACATTTTTTATCACAAATCAGGGAATATCCCATGGATTACTGATTCAAATGACCAAAGAAAAAAAAAACTCCCTCTACTAATATTGCCCCTCTTCTGAACAAGAGAATAGACTACCATGTTTTGCTTGTAATTAAGACAGAGCCAGCACAACAGTATATTCAAGTCGGTATATTTTCTAATCAACACTAATACTTGAAAATACATATGATATTCAACAATACAACTACAATAGTATTACCACATGTTAATTGAAGTCATAGATGTTCTCTCTGTAATTGTGTACACACGCATGAACCACACCTCGAAATGCAGATATTCACAATTAATTTGAGACCTTGAGATTCCAATGCCTTCTTCCATAGAGGAAGGACCCACTCTCAAGGAGACACGTGTTGTATTGTTACTATTTATTAGCTAGTTTTCTAGTATTGTTTATAGTTTAGTTATTAACATTTTATTGTTCATGGTTTATTGCTACAAATCATTGCATGTGAATATTTTCTAGTGAATCATCTTTAAGCTATAAATCATAAGTACTTTCAGTTGTTTATAGTTATGTATCTTGTTTTTCAATACTTTAATTTGGTTATGTTTTTTGTCAACGCTTTAAGTAGAATTGGATTTATAGTCATTCAATAAATATCATGTTAGTATTTAGCTCTTAACTAGTTTTGGAGAAATGCATATAATTTGCAGAACACCTCCCAAGCATAAAAGCTTTAGGTTGACTATTAAATGTACTTGTGGGCTAGATGCATTGTTAACTGTTAATAAGGTGTTTAGTAAGTCTCTCACCATATAACCACCAACTCTCAACCATATACTTCTTATTCCTTTAAACCATAACCCTTATAATCCATAACTCCTCACTTCTATTCCTCATAACCTTTAATCCCTATAATCCTTAATTATTGTAACCCTTATGCAACATGTAATCCCTATATCCTTAATAACATTTAATCCATAACACTTATGACCTCTAACCCCTATACACTTATAAACCCTAAAACTTATAATCAACAATTCCTAATACTTACAAGCCCTAACCCTTACGATCACTAATCTACATAAACTCCCAATCTTCACCCTTATCATTAAAGAGTAAAAATTATAACCCTTATAATCCTTAATCCATATAANTATAATCCTTAATCCATATAACCAGTAATCCCTATAACTTATAAACCTTAACTCTCAATTCTTATAATGCCTAATTTCAACTCCTAACTTTTATAACTCGTGAACCAACTTAAACCATCCTAGATTTTTGCAAACTTGAATGACATAAATCATACGCATATGATGTTTATCACAATCGAGTCTAAGTCAAATAATTCATTGCTCACTCATTTTTAAAATTATCATTCTTGTAATACTCGTGGCATTGTTACATGTGTAACAATTACCATAGTTTGGCTCGATACCCACACGAAGTTGATTCAATACATAGGGTAGTATTTTCTGGACCAACTTGCATGGTGGCTCAATCATCACTACTTGTTCACTGATGAACCAAGATTTTCGTTCTCACTAAGTTTTGATTTTGGTTTAGTTTACTTTATATATGAAATGGATGGGTATTTAAATAAAATAAAGCCCCCAATTTCCCATGTCGCATGCCAAGCCCAATTTGCACCATTTTGCATTCTATGCCATTTGTGTGGTTTATGTGAAAGGATTTGTAATATTTTGTATACAAAGCCATTTTCATCTCTCTTTTTTTTTCATATAATGTTGGATAATTTTGGATTCAAATATAAATGTAAAAGTGAATTATGTTATTTGTAAATAGTTTGCATTCAAAGCCTTTTTCATACAAGGTTATTTGGATAATTTTGGATGCAAATATAAATATAAATAATTTTTTTTTAAATAATTGTTTTTAATAATTTTATATTAAATTAATATTAAAATTTTAAAATAATTGTTTTTGATAATTTTTATATTAAATTAATATTAATTTCTATTTTAATGACACATGTTTTAATTTTCCAATATTAAATGTTAAAAGATGATGACTTTTCACATAATTTGATTTTCATTTCTATTTAAATTTAATATTAATATATAATAATATAATAAATATAAGATAAAAATTCAATTTACAACAAAAACATTTAACAAATAATAATAATTTGAATAATATAATTTTTCCAATGTTAAATGTTAAAAAATATGACTTTTCACATAACTTGATTTTCATTTCTATTTAAATTTAATATTAATATATAATAATACAATGAATATAAGATAAGAATTCAATTTACAACAAAGAAATTTAACAAAGATAATAATTTGAAGATTTTTCAAATATTATTTCATATTTCAAATTTCCTATTCATAAAATAAAACAAATTGTGTTGAATTTATTATTGAAAAATTTACATTGATATGTATGTTATGTATGTTTTTGTCAAAGTTGCCAAATGAGTGTATACATGTTGGCCAATTTTTTATTTTTATTGGTTCAAGTTTGTGATACATTTTCATTTTATTTGAAATATGTAATAATGATTAATATTTTTAATTGTTATAGTCCCTATGGTGTAGATAAGTCAGTGAGGGAGTGCGTTATTAAGACACTCTGTAAGTGAAGTCACCAGTTCGAAACCTCTGTGGACATCTCAAATCTAGCCATGTTAAGGGATGGCGCAGTCCAGGATGGGTGCGATCCCTGGGTGATTTTGATAGCTTAGATGCCCTTGGGTCGTGACATCTCAGCCAAAGCCCAATCCTGAAAGTCATGGATATGTAGCTAACAAAAATAAATAAATAATTGTTATTATTTTTAATAATAACAAATAAGATTTGTATTAAAAAAGAAATTTGAGACAAAGTTAAGAGGATAGAATAAAATACAAGATTTAAATCAAGGTCACCTATCCAAAATATATATAATAAAAACATAAAATAACAAGAAAATAAAATGCTAGTTTATTTGCTATACTTTTGGGCTATTACTAATTGATGCTTCTTTGTAGCTTTCACTCTACACCTTAATATTTGTAGCTTGAAAAACATTACATTGTTCCACTTCGACATTGGGAGTTTTCAGAGGGTTAGAGTTTAGCTACATTGTTCGGAAAACCAAGGTGGGACACAATGTGCTCCATGAGTTGTTTTACCAAGTCAATTTGGATAGTAACCTCCAAGTTTTTGTAATGATGGATTCCCATTTAAACATTAACCTCCTTTTTCCAATCTCTTAAGTCCATCACATGTCTTACTGTATCCACTACACAATTGTCTTGAGTTGTATTACTTTGCTAAGTTTTTTTCTCAAACTCCAATTACCACCTTTCTCACCTGATCCTAGTGTTGATGATACAACACCAAGTTGCTCCCACATCCTTCATATACCCCTTAATCCCTTTCTTGAATTCACCCAATTTGCAAAGGGAAAACACTCCTTAATGCAATAGCAATGTGCCATCCTGGATTGAGATGATAGAAAAACTAGGCTAGGACAAAGTTTAACGGAGAAACAAGGATATAAACTTAGAGTTGAGGAAGAGGAGCTCCATCTACCACTTAGAATTGTCAAATATTAAATTTATATAGAAATCAAAACTAAAACAATAGAAAACCATAAAACTAAAATTGATACCTATCTGGACAATATAACCCACACTACTCGCCAAAAGAAATCACCATACAATTCATAATTCTTCACACAAGAAATGGTAGGAGAGAAGTAATGCCATGATGACGATTCATTAATCCTTGTTGATTTAATAGTGATATATTCACCAATAGGATGCCTCAGGTAGCCCCATCATTTCTAATTTTATGTCATGGAGGGTATGACATATGAGGGTAGCCCCATCATTTTTAATTTTTCATAGACTTTTCTAAATGGTCAATTTGGTGAATGTTTAAAATGTATGGTGTGGACATTTGGTGAATGTTTAGATTTCATGTTGGGACATTTGGATACTTGATTGATGTGACTAAAAGATTTAAAGTTGATACATATTTAAGAATTGGAATAGAGTTTCAAACTCGATGTAGTTGCAATATGAAAACATAATTGTTTTTTTTTAACATTTTTTGAATTTAAGTTGAAAATTGCTTTCCATGTTATAATTCATATCTAGTTTTCTCATTTCTCATGATCATAATGATAGGTTATTTTTAATATTTTTAATGTGGATTGAATCCAAACTTCTTTACACATATTCCTTATGATACTAGGTGCTTTTTTAATATGTAGATGGAATTCAAGTTTCTGTATCTATTTATTTATTTTCTATATTTTTTGGATTTGTTAGAAGCTTAAGTTATAATTCATGTACTTTCATTAATACAACATTCTTTTTAAAAATAAATATAATACAATTTTTTTGAATCCTTATTAACATAATAATATATATGAATGTTAGGTTTAAGGTAAGGTGTTGTATTATTTTGTTAGTTTTTTTGCTCAAACTCCAATTACCACCTTTCTCACTCGATAAGGTAGGTGAGTGAAAGCCTTTATATATTATGGGGAGTGAAGCAAGCTCCTTAGCATCATATATAGTTTGATGTTACCAAAAAGGGGGATTGCCTACCTCAATATGCATCCTGGGTGGGTTATATGCATATACGCATCCTGGGCGAGGGGTAGGTTATAAGCCTGAGCTATGCATCTATATAGTTCCTGGGAATTTGGTGGGTATGCCATGCTAGGTAGGTGAGTCCAGCTAACCGATTTGAATCACCAGCATACATATTAGTTTTCGTTGATCCAACAGTTGCAGAGGAAGAAGCAAGGGTAGCAGGAGCAAAGACAAAGGTAGCTTCAACAGCTTGAGTGATACAACACCAACTTTCTCCCACATCCTTCATATACCCCTTGATCCCTTTCTTGACTTCACCCAACTTGAAAAGGGAAAAACATTACTTGATATAATGGCAATGTGTCATCTTGCATTGAGATGATAGAGAAACTAGGCCAAGACAAAGTATAATAGAGAGACAAGGATATAAACTTAGAGTTGAGGGAGAGGAGCTCCATCTACCACTTAGAGTTGTCGAATGTTGAATGTCTATAGAAATCAAAGCTAAAACAATGGGAAACCATAAACTCGAGATGAAATAGAATTGACGCCTATTTGGGCAATATAACCCACACTACTCACTAAAAGGAATCACCATGCAATTCATAATTCTTCACACAAGAAATGGTAGGAGGGAAATAATGGAATGCTGACTATTTGTTAATCCTTGTTGATTTAATAGTGAGATATTCACCAATGGGATGCAATATAACCCACACTACTCACTAAAAGGAATCACCATGCAATTAATAATTCTTCAGACAAGAAATGGTAGGAGGGAAGTAATGGCATGCTGACGATTCATTAATCCTTGTTGATTTAATAATGAGATATTCACCAATAGGATGCCTCAGGTAGCCCCATCATTTCTAATTTTATGTCCCATCATTTCTAATTTTATATCATGGAGGGTTAGAATGAGATACCCACATTTATTTTACATGAACCCAAACTTATTCTGACACCCACATTTTATTGTTGGTTTGTGATTGAGTTGTAATGTAGTAGGATGTGAAAGAACTCAATCTTATCAAAGCCCCACACTTCTTGTATTATTATTTTCATCAAGAGACCTTTGAATAAAGCTAGAACTATCACTTCTTTCTTTGTGGAATTTTCAATTACCCAAACATATATAATTCCTTGATTCCCTCTCGAATCTAGAATAACTACCCCATACCTACCATCCCAAATTATTATTCATAATTATTAATGTATATATATATATATATATTGAGTGATTATTAATCAATAAAAAAACATGATTGAATAATAATAATAATTACAAATTAAAACAATATAAATAGAGTCTAAAAGTGAATTGTCTTATGTTTTACTAAAGATAATATGGTTTATCATATTTTTATGTTCTAGTGTATGGAAGACATCAATACTTATAATTTATACTATATATTTAATGTTTTTAATTTATACAAAATGTTTATAATATTTTATGCATAGCCATCAATTTAAGCAAATATTTAACTATACATATTTAAATTCATGTTGTAATTTATTAATGGATATAGATTCATCTTAATTATGGATATTTATTAAAAGAGATCAAATTTCTTGGGGTTTAAATTTCTTTACATTTAAAATGGATTTAAGTTGGTTGGAATCTCACTCAAATCCAACTTCATATAATTTACAAGATATAAATATGTAAAAATACAATTTTGATTATCATTAAGATATTTATATTTTCATTGTTACAATATTTTTATACAAATATCGTATTTTCAATATTTCTATTTAGGTATACATTTGATATCTCTATTTTTGTCTTGTGTGTATAGTTTTTATTTATCTTTTTATATTAGGTGTACATATGAAATCTCTCTCTTTTATAAATATAGATATGTTATTTTTATTTATATCTATATTTGACTCACATGTGTTGTTATTATTATTATTTTGTGAATAAAAAAGAGAGGAAATTCTTATTATTTAACTTTTACAGTACAAAAAAGCCACGTGGCTAGAGTCTGCCATATGTTCGGCTGAATTAACGAAAACTGAAACATGTGGCAGACTGTGATGTCATTGTTCAAAATAGCAATCCACCATATTCCCTTCCAAACGACACGTGGCGGATTCGAGTCTTTGCAGAACTGTGCTAAGCAACTAAGAAAGACTATCAACTGAAAACAAGAGACATAACTGTAAAACTACACTGTAGCAGTGTAAGGAGTCGAGATGAGAATGCTCGTGATAGCTAAAGAAGGGAGATTACACATTTTCACTTGATGGCGTGTCACTCGGATCATCGTTGAGGGGGTCGTCCCTGGCCTAGAGCATGAAAGGCCTCACGCAGGTCGGACAACGCCGGATTGTTGGTGCATTGGAGTAGGCTTCGTAAAGCATGTCAATTCGCTAGTGCATGAGGGTGTCTCGATGTATCTGGTCAACCATCTGGCTTCATAGCTCAAAGACTAGTGCGAGCTGCTCTGGATGGAAGAAGGGTGGTGGTACCTGGAAAAAATATGGGAGTGTCGATAGTGGTGGAGATGCCAAGACTAGTCCTCCCTCCACCTCTATGTCTAATACCACCACTGCCTCGCTTGAGTCTTCCTAAACTGCTTCCATAGCCTCCACCGCTTTGAGCTCCTCTGTTGCAGAGTCCTTGGTCTAAATTGTGTCTGTAGGGTCCAAATGGAGGAATTCTTGCTCAATTATGCAGGTGGCCTCTTCCCTGACTTCTTGTGCTTGCTGGACAATGGCTGGAGCACTTGTTCTTGCTGGGATATGGTTGGGGGGTTGCCAATTATCCGACACTATGAAGAGGAGGGATTTCGGAGGAACCTAGATAGGTTCCTCTGGAATATCCTCCTCAACGTATGCCATTGGTGGCGTTCTAGGCGACTGCCATTCTTCTAACGCGAGGGAGATGTCTTCCTCTTCTCGTCGGGCAATAATGGCCTCCCTCAATTTAATGGTGAGATGAAGGGTGTCGACCTGCCATATTAATAGATTGGGTCTGGGGCAAACTACATAGCCTCCCGTCGCAACGTGGCACCCCATCCGAAAGTTATTATTATTATTGTTATTATTTGTTATAAATATATTATATTTTTAAAAATCTATACATAATAATATAAATGTTAATCATATGATAAATGTGATAACATCTTTATCATACTAGTTTGTAATACATCTAACTATTTTTAATATAACTAATTCTAAATAATTTCAATATATAAAAAGAAAAATAATAATTAATTTCAATTTCTTTCCATATATAAACTTCAATATATAGATATGATATAGAAATATATAATTGTGCACATAACCAAATAAATATCTATTCTCTACACAAGATTCACTATATTTCTTGAAATTTCTATAAATTTAAGTAGATGATACACAAATATCTTAATCAATTATGAATATATTATTATATTAATAAAAATTCATTTAAATAAAGAAAAAATTGTATTAGTTTTATTTTTAAAAGTACTGTTATATTAAATGAATTTTATGAATTATTTATTCTCTTATGCAAAATATTCAGTGTATCTCTTAATTTTTTTTTTTAAATTTAGGTATCTAAAAATATGGATCATACATAAATGTTTT
The DNA here is from genome assembly GCA_009831015.1 of Picea engelmannii. Lineage (NCBI taxonomy): Eukaryota > Viridiplantae > Streptophyta > Pinopsida > Pinales > Pinaceae > Picea > Picea engelmannii. Next base: position 611,585 of record ML787885.1, on the reverse strand, counting down.
AATTAATTATGGATATATTATTATTTTAATACATATTTATTAAAATATAATTAATTATAAATATATTATTATATTAATATAGAATCATTAAATTAAAATATAAGGAAGAAAAAATTGTATTATCTTTATTTTTAAAATAAATATTATATTAAATAAACTCCATGAATTATAATTTAAGTTGTTATCATGTCCAAATATTATAGAAAACGAATCTAATATCAAATATAAAGAAAACTTCAATGTTTTATATAGGAATACATAACCATTATTTTATGCACAACATCTAGTGTATTTTTTGAAATTTCAATAAATTTAGACATAAGAAAGTGTGGATCATGCACAATATTTTAATTAATCATGCATATATTATTATTATATTAATGTACAAGATCTATTATATATTTTGAAATTTTAATAAATTTAAAAAAAAATGATCATATATCATTTTTTTAATTAATCATATATATATATTATTATATTAATGAAGATTAAGTGAATCAAATAATTCATATAAACAAGAAAAAGTTATATACTATTTTTATTTTTATTTAAAAAAAAGTACTTTATTAATTTATTAAATGAAGTCCATAAATTATAATCTAAGTTATATTAATAAAATGGAATGGACCCATATCAAATTAATATCACCAACCACATAGAACTCCTTTCCCACCATATATGTCTCATTGTCTCATATTAATTCACCCCGATACTTCCCCACATAGTGGATGATATGAGAGTGATAAAGTTTCGCAGCTCCAAGGGACACAGGCTCGAACTCGTGACCTCTCCCCAAACTTGAAAGAGTGTGCACACGTCTAACCAATTGTGCTATCCCATGGGACCTAGACACTTTATACTTTAAATAATAAAAAACCTTTGAATAAATATAGAGTTGTTACTTCATTGTTTGTGGAAATTTCAATGACCCAAACACATAAAATTTCAACATTCCCTCTAAAATCCAAATAACTATATCAGGCATGGCATGACAGGCCACCTCAAATAACATTTTAATTTTTAATGTATATATGTATTGAATGATTATTAATCAATAATAAAAATACTATTGAATAATAATAAAATAATTAAAGCTTAAGACAATATAAATATAGTTTACCAGTGAATTACAATATGTTTTACTACTTTCAATTAATATGGTTTATTCGCATTTTTACATTCTAGTGTATATGGAAGATATAATACTTATAATATATAATGTTTCTAATTTATATAAAATGTTTATAATTTTTCATATTATGTATAGTTATAATTTAAGCAAAATTTTAATTATACATATTTTAGTTCATGTTATAAAAATTTATGGATATTAATTCATTTTAATTATAGTTTTTTATTTAAAGAGATTAATTTTCTATATATATATATATATACTTCAAGAAAATTAATCTTTTTAATTATATATATATATATATATTATATATATATATATATTTTATTTTATTTGGAGCTTAATAACAAGAGTATTTTAGAGACTCATTTAAGGGTACAACATGTCATTCACAAAGAATTGAACTTGGGTGGAGAGGGGAACAATCATTCCTCCCCATGATGATATAAATCTACACATGATGATATGAGTATTAATCAGATAATAAATGTGATAATATCTTTATCATACTTGGTTGTAATAAACTTAATTATTCTCAATGCAATTAATTCTAATTACTTCCCATCTACCACTTAGAATTGTCAAATGTTGACTGCCTGTAGAAATCAAAGATAAAACAATTGGAAACCATAAACTCGAGATAAACTAGAATTGATGCATATCTGAGCAATATAACCCACACTACTCACCAAAAGGAATCACCATGCTATTCATAATTCTTCACACAAGAAATGGTAGGAGGGAAGTAATTCCATGCTGACGATTCAATAATCCTGGTTGAGTTTAATAGTGAGATATTCACCAATGGGATGCCTCAGGTAGCCCCATAATTTCTAAGTTTATGTCATGGAGGGTTAAAACAAGACACCCATATTTATTTGACATGAACCCAAACTTATTCTGACACCAACATTTTCTTGTTGGTTTGTGATTGAGTTGTAATGTAGTAGGATGTGAAAAAACTCAATCTTATCAAAGCCCACACTAAACTCAATCTTATCAAAGCCCACACTTATTGTATTATTATTTTCATCAAGCGATTTAAGATTCGTTGTTTAGGGAGAGGTTTTCCTTGTACTGCTCAAAGTGTTATCATTAAATCACCCACTACAGATGTCTTCTTAGCCCCTTGTGTTTTAAAAATAAGATACCTTTGAATAAAGCTAGAAATATTGCTTCTTTATTTGTGGAATGTTCAATTGCCCAAACATATATAATTCCTTGATTCCTTCTCAAATCTAGAACAACTACCCATCCCAAATTACTATTCATAATAATTAATGTATATATGTATTGAATGATTATTAATCAATTAAAAAATGATTGAATAATAATAATAGTATTACAAATTAAAATAATATAAATAGAGTCTAAAAGTGAATTGTGAAATGTTTTAAGAAAGATAATATGGTTTATCACATTTTTTATGTTCTAATGTATGGAAGACATCAATACTTATAATTTCTATTGTATATTTAATGTTTCTAATTTATAGAAAAATGTTTATAATATTTCATGCATAGTCATCAATCTAGGCAAAGATTTAATTATACATATTTTAATTCACGTTGTAATTTATTTATGGATGTCAATTCATCTTAATTATGGATATTTATTGAAAGAGATAAAAAAAATTAAGGTTTAAATTTATTTACATTTAAAATGGATTTAAGTTGGTTGGAATCTCACTCAAATCCAACTTCATATAACTTAGAACTTATATAAATATAAATATGTAAAAACACAATTTTGATTATTATTAAGATATTTATATTTGCATTGTTACAATATTTTTATACAAATATCACATCTTCAATATTTCTATTTAGGTATACATTTGGTATTTCTATTTTTGCCTTTTTTTTGTATGGTATTTATTTATCTTAGATGTACATATCAAATTTCTCTCTCTTTTATAAATATAGATATTTTTATTTTCATTTATATCTATATTTGACTCACATGTGTTGTGTTGTGTTGTTATTGTTATTATTATTACTGTTTATTATAAATATTATATATTTTTGAAATCTATACATGATAATATAAATTTTAATCATATAATAAATGTGATAACATCTTTATCATACTAGTTTATAATACATTTAATTATTCTTAATACAACTAATTTTAATTATTTTCAATATATTAAAAAAAAATTAATAATTATTTTCATTTTCTTTCAATATATAAACTTCACTAATATAAACTTTTTTTTATATATATATATATATATATATATATAATTGTTTACAATACAAAGAATAGTAAATAACCATTCGGTAGGATACATGGCCCATGAAAACTAATTCATTGTACAAGGAACTTCCCTTTTATATAGAAATAAATATATATTCTTATGCACACGATTCACTGTATCTCTTGAAATTTTTATAAATTTAAGTAGATGATGCACAAATGTGCTAATCATATTATTATATTAATAGAGATTTATTGAAATATAAATAAGGAAAAAATGTATTAGTTTTATTTTTAAAAGGAGTTTTATTTTTAAAAAGAGTGTTATATTAAATGAAGTTTAATAATTATCTATTTTCTTATGCACAATATTCAATGTATTTCTTGAAATTTTTATAAATTTAGGTATTTAAAAGTATGGATTATACATAATTGTTTTAATTATTTGTAAATTTAGGTATTTAAAAATATGGATCATACATAAATGTTTTAATTAATTATGAATATATTATTATATCAATACAGATTTATTAAAATATAAACAATAGAAAATTTTTATTTTTAAAATGAGTGTTATATTAAATGAAGTCCATGAACTATAATTTAAATTTAAATTGTTATCAAATCCAAATATTATAGAAAATGAATCTAGTATCAAATATAAAGAAAATTTCAATGTTTTATATACTTATATAGAAATAAATATCCATTCTTTTATGCACAAGATCTATGGTATCTTTTGAAATTTCAATAAATTTAGATATAAAAAAAGATTTGTAAATATCCATTCTTTTATGCACAAGATCTATGGTATCTTTTGAAATTTCAATAAATTTAGATATAAAAAAAGATTTGTTTATCTCTTGAAATTTTAATAAATTTAGATATAAAAAAGTGTGGATGATCCACAATATTTTAATTAATCATGCATATATTATTATATTAATGTACAAGATCCATTATATCTTTTAAAATTTCAATAAATTTAAATAAAAAAAGTGTGGATCATACACAAAGTTGCTAATTAATCATGCATATATTATTATATTAATGAAGATTAAGTGAATCAAATAATTTATATATTAACAAGAAAAAGTTATGTACTAGTTTTATTTTTAAAAAGAGTGCTTTATTAAATGAAGTCCATAAATTATAATCTAAGTTATATTAATAAAATAAAATAGATCCAATATCAAATTTGTTTGGGAGATTAGAGATGATTCTAGGCTTCTACATAATGGACAAGAAGATTTAAAAGTTGAGGTTCTGAAATGCTTTTCGACAATTGACCAAGTAAAAGTGGCGGGTCTTTTCTCCAGATTTGTAACTGAAGCCGAAGTTGAAGCCTTGTATAGTCTGATAAACTTGGGGGAATTAANNNAAATGGTGGAAGATTCGAGATTGAAGGGCATTATATCAGGAGGCCTAATTTCAAATTTTTTATCTTTAATTCCTACAGTGAATAAGCCTCTCACCTTTGGGGATTTCAGGCCTATCTCCTTGTGTAACCTATGTTACAAAGTTATTTCTAAGATTATAGAAAAACGGATAAAGCCTCTCCTATCCAAGTCACTTTCAGAACAACATTTGGGGTTTTTGAAAGGTAGACAGATCCAATATGCTATTGGAACGGTTCATGAATGCCTCCATAGTATAAAAAACAAGAATTTAAATTCCCTTGTTCTAAAACTAGATCTTCAGAAGGCCTATGATTGTATAAATTGGGACTTATTAAGGATGATCCTAATCCAAGTTGGTCTGGGTATTAGGATGACCAATTTGATTATGAGCTGTGTTGATTCCTTGTCCTTCGTTTTTTTATTAAATGGAGAGGCCACATATTTTTTCAAAAGTGGAAGAGGATTATGCCAAGGGTGCACATTATCGCCTTTTCTATTCATTTTGGTAATGGAAGGAATAAGACTTTTACTAACAGAAAGCCAAAGTGAAGGAAAGCTAACAGGAGTCAAAGTTTCCATAACTATAAAAATTCTCCACATTTTGTTCAGAGATGATGTAATAATCATGTCAAAAGCTACTCTGAGTGAATGGTGGGAGATTGATAAGATTATTAAAATTTTCTGCTTGGCTTCGGGTCTTCAGGTAAATGGGAAAAAAACTTCTGTACTTCAAGAGGGACTGTCGGAACTGTACTTAATTCCATAAAAAAATATTTTTCCTTTTACTTTTTTTGATCTCTCAACTGGTTTTAAATACCTTGGTTATCACTTAAAGACTGGGCTGCAACGAGTAGAAGATTTGAGCTGGATGCTGAAAAAAGTGGAGAAAAAGATAGGGATTTGGTGCTACAAGTGATTATCATTGGAAGGTCGATATACTTTATTGAATTCTATTTTAGAAAGCTAGCTTGTATACCGGATGTCCTTGGCGGCCATCCCCTTCACTGTGTTAAATAATTTGAGAAAACTTATGTTTAACTTTCTTTGGAAGGGTAATAATGAGTCAAACCACTATCATCTCTGCAAGTGGGAACTTCTTACAATACTAAAACAATATGGTGGTTGGGGCTTACGGAATATTTTTTATTTTAATATCTAGCCTTGGCCGCAAATTCTCTCTGGCGAGTACTAATGCGTGACGAAATCTGGCATAAAATAATAAAATATATGTACCTTCTTCACACTACAGTTAAAAATTGGTTTCAATCTCCAACTTTCCACCAGAAGGCGGCTTCAAGAATCTAGAGCGGTCTCTTGAAATTAGTTCACTTGATCACTCATTGGTTGAGTTGGAATCCGAGTTTGGGTCATCTCGTTGCTATCGGTAGAGACATGATCTTAGTGATGGGAGACAAGTCTTTCATTTCCTTTAATCTTCTGTCTCAATTAAGACATCGTAATATTACTTCTCTCTCAGGCCAGGAGGCTTATTTATCATCACTCCTCTTCATCAATTTGGATTAGCAGTATCGAGTTGGGCTTATCAGGAGATTTAGCAGTAGAATGGGACTAGTTTCGGAGTGATGTTATCGATTTTGGTGCTTACATTCAGGATATAGAAGCTGAACTGTTGTGGATCGGTGGTGATAATTTGGGATCTCTCACAGTAAAAAATACTTATTTGACCTTATTATCAACTCAGGATTTGCTGAGAATTAGAGGATGGAGACAAGCAGTATGGAAATGTGACATCCAACTTAAAATAAAACTTTTTATCTAGCTGGCAACAAAAAATAAAATTTTAACTTTGGATAATATTCACCTAAGAGGTTGGGAAGGACCTAGTCGATGCCATCTTTGTAATCAAGAAATTGAAAATATCAATCATCTTTTCATTCACTGCTCTTTCACCAAATCGGTCTGGGAGAGATTGGTTACTAGCCAAAGATTAAAAAATTGTTGGGAAGAGAATACCCTGTTTCACTGCTTCAAAAACTGGGTGGAGTAAAAGTCTGTCCCATCATTGATTGATGCCCACATTTGTGGGTTTATATGGTTAGAGAGGAACTCAACAATTTTCGAGGAGACTAAGCCATCTATCCACTCAGTGATTTACAAGACTCTGGGTTTTCAGAAAAGGCTCATGGAAACACAAAAACCTGCCCCACTGCAAGATATTTTGATTCCACAACACATAAATACAACCATTGCATGGTTTGATGGAGTTTCACAGCATGATGGAAATCAATGTGGAGCTGGAGGAGTCTTAAAAAATCTAGAATTAACAGTTTTTAGATGGGTTTATAATTGTGGAGGAGGCACAAACACTAGAGAAGAGCTATTGGGAGTATGGAAAACTCTCATGTTGGATTCACATTTGTCTTTTCATAGAATTCAAGTTATGGGTGATTCAAAAGTAGTTATCAATTGGCTATCCGACAGAGGTAGACTCCAGGCAAGCACAATTGAGGGATGGAAATCCAAAATAAAGGATTTAATTAAACCTTTTCAAGCTATCAGTTTTGAGCACATATACAAGGAATTTAATGTGGAAACAAATATTCTATCTAAGCAGGAATTACGGTAATCGGAAGGCATAATCACATATTATCAATGGATCAATGGGATTGAAGGTCCTAGACGACATCTCAACCTTTACTAAGTCATTAGCCATTTTCTATTCGGGTCCTGCTATAGACAATTAGTTACTTCTTTTCAGTCTATTTTCAAGTATTTCATAGACAGTTTATCGCTCATATGGTTCAGATTTTGTTTTTTTGAAGAGTCTATCATAGATCCTTTCGGTCTTCCTTACTTATGAATGGTATTATTGTATAAGGGAACTGTGTATAGTTTCCATGTTTCTTCTTTTTGGTCAAACTATCTCTTGTTTCGGTCCTAGTTATGGAATTTGAAGATGTAAACAAATTATATTCACTAATATAATTGAGCAAATTTTCCATTGGAAAAAGGACTCATTTCCCACCACATATGTTTCATTGACGCCTTATGCTTTAAAGAATAAAAATCCTTTGAATAAATATAGAGTTGTTACTTCATTGTTTGTGGAAATTTCAATGGCCTAAACACATAAAATTTCAATATTCCCTCTAAAATCCAAATAACTATCGCATGCATGCCACCTCAAATAACATTCTAATTTTTAATGTATATATGTATTGAATGATTATTAATCAATAATAAAAACACTATTAAATAATAATAAAAATAATAAAAGCTTAAGACAATATAAATATAGTTTATAACTAAATTACAATATGTTTTACTACCTATGGTTTATCACATTTTTACATTCTAGTGTATGGAAGATATCAATACTTATAATTTATACTATATATAATGCTTCTAATTTATACAAAATGTTTATAATTTTTCATATTCATGCATAGTTATCAATTTAAGGATATTAATTTATCTTAACTATAGATTTTTATTATTTTTTTTTATTAAAAAGATTAATTATATATATATATATATATATATATATATATATATATATATATATATATATATATATATATATGGGGCTCAACAAGAGCATCTTGTAAACCCATTTAAAGGCACAACATGTCATTCACAAAGAATTGAACTTGAGTGGAGAGGGGAACAATCATTCCTCCCCATGATGATATAACTTTACACATGATGATATAAATGTTAATCGGGGAATAAATGTGATAATATTTTTATCATACTTTTGTAATACACTTAAATATTCTCAATCCAATTAATTCTAATTACTTCCCATATATTAAATAATAATAATAATAATAATAATAATTTCAATTTCTTTAATTGTCTAAATAAAGTTTTTTTAAATAACCATTCATTAGGATATAAGGCCTATAAAAACTAATTCATTGTAAAAATACTTCACACACACATATATATATATAAATAACTAATTTAATGTAAAAAAGAAATCAATTTTTTTTATATAAAAATAAATATTTTTTTTATATAAAAATAAATATTTTTTTTATGCACAATATTAATATTGTGTTTCTTAAAATTTCAATAAATTTAAATATATAAAAGAATGGATCATGTACAAATATCCTAATCAATCATGCCATTATTATTATATTGATGAAAATTTAGTGAACCAAAATATATCTATTGAAATTTCAATAAATTTAAGTATATAAAAATATGGATCATCATGCCAATATTATTATATTAATGGAAATTTAGTGAACCAAAATATATCTATTGAATTTTCAATAAATTTAGGTATATAAAAGTATGGATCATGTACAAACATCCTAATCAATTATGTCCATCTTATTATATTAATGGAGATTCAATGAACTAAAAAATTCTTATATAAACAAAGGAAAATACTACCTTTATTTTTAAAATGAATGCTATATTAAAATGAGTATTATATTAAATGAAATCTATGAATTATAATGTAACCTACTATCAAATCTAAATAGTATAAAAATAAATAAAATGGATTAATATCAAATGTAACAAAAACTTCTTTTTATATATAGAAATAAATATCATAGACTAATATTAAATATAACAAATTCTTAATTTATTTTTATATAGAAATAAAAGACCTTATGATCTGTGATTGACTTGATAATTATAATTTTCTCCGCTATCAGAATTTTTGAACGGTTTAGAAATCTCCTGTTTCTCTCTTCGTTATATTGTTTCTTATATCTGCATTGGAAAAGCTTGCAAGGAAGCCATCAGCACCACAGGTGTTGGAACTCATTCTAAAGCTCAAGCCAATGCCCACACAAAGGAGTATAACCATAACCATCTGGTGTATAACATGTTTGATGTATCTGCACCAGATGATACCATAACGATTTATATTTATTTTTTTGAACGTTTTGGCTTTGAATAGAATAAGCAGGAGAGAACGTTTTATATTAATAAAATGGAATGGATTCAATATCAAATTAATATCACCCACCACATATGTCTCATTGACGCTTATTGCTTTAAAGAATAAAAAAACCTTTGAATAAATATAGAGTTGTTACTTCATTATTTGTGGAAATTTCAATGAACCAAACACATAAAATTTCAATATTCCCTCTAAAATCCAAATAACTACAGCAGGCATGACATAACATGCCACCTCAAATAACATTTTAATTGTTAATGTACATATGTATTGAATGATTATTAATTAATAATAAAAATACTATTGAATAATAATAAAAATAATTAAAGCTTAAGATAATATAAATATAGTTTAGCACTGAATTACAATATGTTTTACTACTTTCAATTAATATGGTTTATCGTATTTTTACATTCTAGTGTATGGAAGATATAATATTTATAATATATAATGCTTCTAATTTATAGTTAAGAACATGTGTTTACTCTTAAGATATATATCTTGAGGGGGTCTAATGGTTAAGGGGTCTAATGGTTAAGAACATGTGTTTACTCTTAAGAGGTCACAGGGGGGTCCCTTGTCCCACAAACAAAGGGGTCTCATACACCAATTTGGTGTGCTAGCTTGACGTGACCTTAAAAATAGATTATTATTATTATTATATAAAATGTTTATAATTTTTCATATTTATGTATAATTATACTTTAAACAAAATTTTAATTATACATATTTTATATTTATGTATAGTTATACTTTAAGTAAAATTTTAATTATACATATTTTAGTTCATGTTATAAAAATTTATGGATATTAATTCATCTTAATTATAGATTTTTTTTTTAAGAAATTAATTAATTAATTATATATATATTTTTTTTAAGAAATTAATTAATTAATTATATATATATATATATATATATATATATATATATATATATATATATATATGTATGTATGTATGTATGTATGTATGTATGTATGTATGTATGTATGTATGTGGAGCTTAACAGTAAGAGTATTTTATAGACTCATTTAAGGGTACAACATGTCATTCACAAATAATTAAATTTGGGTGGAGAGCCGAACAATTATTCCTCCCCATGATGATATAAGTATTAATTAATATGATAATATCTTTATCATACTTAGTTGTAATACACTTAACTATTCTCAATGCAATTAATTTTAATTACTTTCCATATATAAAAATAAAAATAAAAATTAATTTATTTAATTGTCAAAATAAAAATTGTTTAAATAACCATTCATTAGCCTAGAAAAACTAATTCATATATATATATATATAT
>ML787885.1:549436-587453 GCA_009831015.1 Picea engelmannii | reverse complement strand
TAGTGGCCCCTTAGAAGCTCTTTCAACGATAAAATTGACGTGGTCCACCAGATTTGGCGGACCCACCATTTCTTTTTTTAAAACTAAAATAATTTATGGGCCAACATTGGGCATTCTCGGGATGCCACATGTCGTTCGATGATTGGGCCATGTGGCACCTGTTCATACACCCGCCTATATGTTGACGTAGCTTTCCCTGTCACTATCGTACCGACACGTGGAACTCCCTGGGTGGTGCCACGTGGCGTCTCCTGGGGGTGCCACGTGGCACTTTTCTATTGGTCCATATGGACCCCTAAAAAGTCCATTGGCGGGTGACATGTGGGAGCCTCTGGTGTTTCCATGTGGAATGATGACATCAACATCCTGTACGATGATGTCACCCTGCCACATTAGCTGTTGACGTCATGCCGACATCATCAGTATGGATGATGATGTGTCCCCTGTTGACTGGCCATGTTTGACCACAACTTTGACTGTGAATATCTTTCAAACCGTAACTCTGTTTGATGAGTCGTTTGCATCGTTAGAAATATTACGATGCACTCTTCACGATCAGTCTGTTTTAACTGAGTTTTGGGAACTTTGAATTTTTTCCCTTTCTCTATTTGCTGGAGCCATTCTAAGCATTCTAAGTTGTCTTTGTGAGTTCTGAGTTATTCTTAGCCTTCTTTGGATCCTTTTTGGATCAATTATGACTATGCAAAATCTGATAAGATGCAAAAAAATATTATTCCAAAGGGCATTTTGATCTGGGAGAGGATGGTATTCTATGAAAGGCTTGTGGAAGTACTCAAAATGTTCACCATTTCTCTCTTCAAATATTTTCCATTACACATAATCCAGAAGAAGACCCGCTTTAGACATCGCATCTACTTCCAAATTATGTTCCCTGTAATCATGTTGAATACAGATCAAACCAAAAGTATCAAAAATATTGTATACATCCTCAAGAACAAAAAGAAGTTGTATATTATGACATTGTTGTGATTGTCTTGCCCAGTTAATAACCACCATAGAGTTTCCAAAGATCTGAAGTGAAGATACTCCTTTTTCTCGAGAAAAGAGTATTAGGAGCTTGAGAGGCATTAACTTGGCATAATCGTTTGACCCTCTCCCTAAACCCATAGTTATATTGTAGGAGTGAGAATCATAAATGAAGAAAAGAGCCCCCCCTCCATAGGATTGAAAGTTGTTCTGTGAGGCTCCATCAAAAGAATCCCACAACTTATCAGTGTCTATCTGAACTTCTGATAATATCCTTGGACGCCTAACATCCTTTTCTTGAGGAAAATTCAAGAGAATATTGAGCTCTTGTGCTGCTACGATATCCATAGTAGTAAATTTGTCTTTGAAGACCACTGAGTTTCTAGTGATCCAGGCACCTCAACAGGGTATGAAAGGTAATGCCTTTATATTTTGGTTTGAACCATTCACCAACCAATATTTCCATGCATGTTCAATTGAGGGACCATCCCAAATGTATTTCTTCCCCATCACTGACGTGACTTCTTTCCAAATCTTCTTAACAAAAGGGTAGTTTAAGAAAAGGTGTAAGGCATTGTCATCACTCGACTTGCAAAGAACACACCAACTTGGACCCTATATTTTCCTATTCTTCCTTCTGTCCCAGGTTGGGAATTTATTTGCAATAAGGAACCACATGGAAATTCTAGATTTAAGGGGGCAGTGAAATTTCCACAGACCTTTCCATCACCAACTCGAGTCTCTTAAATGTTGAGCAATATTTAACTGAATATAACCCAATTTTGGAGTATAAACACCCAGTGGAGCATGTTTCCAGATCAATTCATCCTCCCTGTCCACTATTCAAATACGTGCTTATTTTAATTCTCGGGTAAAGGTTCTCCATTCAAACACATTATCCCCTTCCAAAGCCAACTGGTCTGGTCCATACCATTCTTGACTCCATATAGAGGTATGTCCACAATCAACCACCTTGTTTAAATATAAAAAACCTTGAGAGTGAAGTTCTTGGATCAGATTTGGATGCAAGATGTGTTGACCCTCACTACCGGGCCATAGATCTGATCCGATATGAACCTGTGTTCCATTTCCTACCCTCCAGACTAGTTCATTCCCCACCACAAATAAGGATAATATAATGGCCTTCCAAATGATAGAGAAAATTGCACCTTGTTTATGTGGATTCCTGATCCACTCCAATACTAAAGCTGGGTGACTATGTTTTTGAGTAACCACATTTATTCACAAGCTAGCTATAGAAATCAACTACCACATAGAATTTTCTGCAATGGCTTTTGAGAATAGGAAAATATTTTTGAATCCCCAACCACCAAGATCTTTTGGAATGGCTAAAACTTCCCATTTTACCCACGGGAGCACCACTTTGTCTTGAGTCCCAACACATAGGAATTTGAAACATAATCTTTGAAGTTTCTCAAGAACCCCTTTAGGGATCCATGCTAAAGACATCTAATAAACATGGATGGATTCTAGAACTGACTTAACGGGGACTAGCCTCCCATCTCTAGACAACCACTTAAAACTCCATAACTTTAATATCTTCTCCAATTTTGCTACCAGCTAGTCCCAATATGATTTTAGGTAACAATTTGGCTTCAATTGAAAACCTAGATACTTTAGACCCAAGTCAAAATACTTTGCCTAAAATGGAAATAAATAACTATAAATATGAAGCTCCTCCTCATCCATATGATTAATTGACAATGTACTCTTCCATTCATTAATTTGCATGCATGTCACCCTTGAGAAAATTCCCAAAATGTTGGAGAGAGTTTTTGCATCACCCCTTTGACCATCACATAACTAAAGGACATCATCGAGAAAAAGAAGATGTGAAAGATATAGAGCGGGGGAAATAGATATTCTATGGAAAAGGCCATGTAATTTTTCATAAGAAATCATCTCGCTGAGCCCTTCAACCACCATGAGGAAAAGTAGAGGATAGAGAGGACACTCTTGCCTCAAACCTCTACTAGCATGAAAGAAATGTGAATCTTCTCCATTTATCAAGACAAAAAAAGAGGTGGAATAAATGAAGCTCATGACCCAGTTGATAAAAGGAACTTCAAACCCCAAGTGAGTAAGAAGCAACAATATATAGAGCCAACTCACCCTATCGTAAACCTTTGATAGATCGATTTTTACCACTGTGCCTTTTAATCTTCTTATCTTTATAATGTGAAATCCTTCTTGTGCAACTCCAAATGGCCTCATGAATCTACCTTCCTTCTAGAAATCCAAACTGCTCTTTTGATATCAACTTTGAGATAATAGGTTTCAACCTCCTGGAAACAATTTTTTCCACCACTTTATAAATGCAATTACATAAGGAGATTGAGAGAAACTCCTCAAAGGTTTGTGGATCATCCAATTTTGGGATTAGGGAAATAAAAGTGGTGTTAAGGGGAGTATATATGCACCCTTCCCACCTTGATTCCTCCACCACCTTTAGAATATTGGCCCCAATTAGCTCATAGCATCTTGTGAAGAATTCAACTGGCCATCCATCTGGCCCCGATATCTTGTATTTTTGGAGACTACATAGGACCTCCTTGAGTTCTTCTTCTGAAACTTCTTCCATTAGGTTCCTATTTTCCTCTTCTCTGGAAAAAACTGTGGAAAGTATCTTGCTACTCTCACAACTTCAACAATTGAAGACTGACTATCTGCCTTGAAGAGGGAGTGGAAGTAATTTTTCCCCATCTGAGATATACCATCAAAATAAGATACCTCCCTTCCCTAGTTGTCTTTAAGACTCCAAATGTTATTTGCCAATTTTCTTCCTTTCGCATATGCCTGAAATAACTTTGTATTTTCATCTGCTTTCTCCAACCATATAGCTCTAATTTTTAGCCTAAGTTGCTTCCCTATCATCCATATTTTTTTTCCTCTTTTGTTCCAATTGAATCAATGTGTCTTTAGATTCCCAGGTTTCACATCCTCCATCTGCTGAATCATAAATGGATTTAAGGGCTACTTCTGTGTCCACTAACTCTTTTTCATCCCGTGCACGCTTTTGACTTGCCCGCTCTTTTGTAGCTCTCTTCACCTTCTTTAGATTTGCAACAAATTGGGAAGCTGCAACTTCTCCCGACTTTGGGTCATAAGGCACCCATTGTTCCTTCACTAGATCATTGAAACTATTCTCCTTAATCCATTCCATATTGAATTTTAAAGGGCCCACATGATTCTTCATCCCTTTTTCCATCTCAAGAAAGATGGGATAATGGTATGAAATCCCACCAGTACCCACCCATTTCCTTAACTGTAAGTTCTCATCCAGTAGTTTGTCTGATACCAAAAAATGATCCAAATGTTTTTCTATCCTTTCATCCCCAACCCTGTTATTTCTCCAAGTGGGGTTGAGCCTTATGGGGGAAATATCAAAGATATATCTTCCGTCAAATAGGTTCAGAAACAAATCTGATAAGGGGTCTGCACTGGATCAAGGCCCCCACACCTTAGCTGATCCTATCAAAAAATTTAAGTCTCCCCCCGAAAAAAATAAGGACATCTGAGTTGAGGAAGGATTTATTCATCAAGGATTCCCAAAAATAAACTCTCTCAAGGTAAGGCCCATAAATATTTATTAGAGTAAAATGTAACCCCAAATCAGACATTAGGAACACTGCCCCGATCTTCGAATCCAATCCCATACTGTTGATTAATTTTTTTTATCTGTTATTCCATCGAAGAGAGAGTCCACCTGAACTCCCCCAAGAATCCACACCGACAAAACTCCAATTTTTTTAGTAAAGATTCAAGAAGAGCATAGACCTTGGAAAAGTGAGAGCAGAGACTTATGAACCCTTTTCCAAGGTCTCTTGAAGAAAAATGATGTTTGGATGATTAATGTCAATCAACCTCTTGAGGGAATAATTTTTGGACGGGATCACCACACCTTGAAAATTGAAGGATATAAAATTCACAGGGGAACTCCTCCCAGGGATTTTGATTCTCTAAGCATCCCATTTATCATTAGATTCTTACCAACTACAAGATCAAATAGGGTCCGAATGTAGGCTTTGGAGATAAAATATTTTCTACACTGCCCTGAGCCTCCAACGATAGGATTAGGATTTAAGCCAATCCCTTTCGACTTAGCTGGACATAGGGTGGAGGATAAGGGAATAGTTGGGCTTCTTAATTGATAAGCAATGCCATCCTCCTATGAGTCCATGGAAGATTCAGGTTCCTCACAAATTATCATAGAAGGGGAGGCATATGTGGGGGAAGAAAAGGAACATAAATCAAGAGAGGAACCTGACCCCATCGAGAAGGAATGACAACTCTCAAAAGGATTTTTTTTTTTTTTTTTTCAGTGAACCCATCCAATTTTTCTCACGAAGAGAGAAGGAGTTTATTAAAAAATTAAGGGAGGGAGGTAGAAACATGATCTTACGCAAATGTGTCGAAAGATCTTATTGAGTTGCTAGAGATTGGGGACTTTCCGGACGGGAAGACAGTCTGAGCACCAACTCATTCTTGGCACTGTGAGAGGAGTGACCTGATATAAAATCACCACCATCATGACCTTGTGAGGGAGGAGATTGGGTATTTACTTTTCCTTCTACTAAATGGTTTGAAGAATCTTCCCTTTGTGACACTAGACGCTTCCTGGAGAGATCCATACTTGAAACATCTGTTCGCTCCCAAAGAAGAATACTGCAATGACTTACATTATGTCCATACAGGTGACACCTTCGGTAGCAGAAAGGAACACCCTCGCAATCTAGTTTTTGTTTAAATGATCTCTCCCCTGAAACTAATTCCAACTCTTCAATCAATCCTTCTCGGATATTCAGAGACATTAAGATCCTGGAAACCCCCCTTTTCTCTTGATTACATAAAGGACGTATCCACATCCAAATAGTTCCCCAAAAAATTCCCAAGATCCATGAATATATTTTTTGTCTAGAACTCCATAGGAAAACCCGGGAGCCTAACCCATAAAGGTACAACATCCATTCTTTCCTTGTCGACGTCAAACAAGGGAGACCACTTTTTAAGGATGATTGGGGTAAAATCAATACTCCATGATTTCTTGAGAGCCCAACTTTCCTCCTCCACCATTCTGAACTTGAAACAAAACCAACCCCTGTTTAGGGTTTGAACTTGAGGTGCCTTACCAAGGGGAGAAACCTAAGAGTTTTCTTCCCAAGCCTCAATAATTTGGCATTGAACCAATGCCCCTGTGCCACTCCTACCAAATCTGTTTCAGTCATGTACATCACCTTGGGCTCCAAAATATCAACCCCTAGAATCAACTTTGCTTCTCCTCTAGTCTTGAAACTCTTATTTTTTTGGCGCTGTGGGGAGGACTGGTGCGACAAGAGTTATTTTTCTACAGAAGTATGTGAAACTGAGATGGGACCTCTACCAGTGTCTATGTCTTCATGTCCCAATTTTTTTTCCATCTTCACACCAGGTGTTGATGAAACTAACATCAAATTGACAAAGGTTGTTGCACATGGAGATCCACCCCTGTTGAAAGACAATCTTAGAGTCAACATAGTGTAAGGGGAAAAAAACCCCAAATCCCATCCAAAAAGTTCCTCAGTTGGGACATACCCTAGGAAGCCTAGATTGGAAGGCCCTTCTTCTCTAGGTTGTTCCAAACCAAATCCACCATCTAAGTCTAGCCAAGAAGACGAGAAAGGGGTGGGGAAGCCCAGAGAAGAGAAAAAAGGAGAAGAGTAGGGGCCAACGTCCCCAACTGTCCCAAAACTCGACCCAAAATTTCCTGAACTAGCCACCAAACCTAGCCCTGAAACTAGAGTACCCGACAAGGTTGGGGAAATAAAAATCGACAAAAGGTTTACTCTAGGAGAAAACAAAGTAGAAAAATATTGGGCCTCTAACCACCCCTCAGGAAAATATGTTGAATGAACCTGCTTTGGCCTAGATGACGGAAGGATACCAATTGGTGACTTCCAAATGCTTTTCCCCACCAACGGTTCCAGGGAGTAGTCCATGATATCCCCCACCGACTTCATAGGGCTCCCTGACAACAACATGGTAAAAACCTCACGGATCTATGACATTCTCGGACTCCTCAGTAAAGACAAAACCTACCACTAAACTACCTGCCATGGGAGAAAAAGCATGTCTAGGGTTTCTACAGTGCACTCCCATCACCGAAAACCTTTTCAACCCAATGCCAACTCTAGATTCTCTATAGTGTTATGTTAGATAAGGTTACATTAAAAAAAAATTAAAGTCTACTCAATTAAAAAAAATTAACAATAATAAAAATAAAGTAGGCTCAATTAAAAGAAAATAATTACACATGACAACATCTAAAATATTAATTCCTTCATATTAAATGATAATAAAAAAAAATGTAACACCTTAAGAAATTCGATCCCTCTCGATGCTTGATAGATCCAGATTTAAGATGGATCTACGCTCGTTTAAAGAAAAGTACATGCCCCTCTTTAATTGTGTGTGTGTGTGTGTGTGTGTGTGTGTGTGTGTGTCATCATTAATTAATATCAAAGTTATAAAAAAATAAGGAAAATTCCATAAAAATTTTGAATTTTGCTAGACTCGGTAATTTATTTTAAACCAAACTTGATAAAAAATTTAACACACACACACACACACAAAGATATTACCAAACCAAGTAAATATTTTTTATCAGAAATAGAATAATTTAAAAATTAATGGAGTCGTCAATGAAAATAACCAGAGCTCAATGATGAAAATAATAAAGAATTATAGAGCCTTAAGGAAGACATAAAATATCTAAAATATTGAATAGCATTGAGGTTCACATTAACAATATCACAAGAAGAATTAAAAAAAACTGTTGACCAACCAAGGAACAAAACAGAAAAATACGTAGAAAAAATTAGAAGAGACATTATACAATATATTACATTAAGAGGACTAGAGAAAATTGAAATCTAGCTAAAGTAAATAGTAATAACGATGATAGGTTCAGTCGAATAATGGAAACACTGGAGTAAATCACACCTCAACCTTCACCAATCTCAAATAGATAATTACCAAGGATACCTCTCTTAGGAAATGCTATCCCCATTTTGTGGATAACTAAGGAGATTATGTCTCGAGGCCCTCATGCTGCAGATATGGAGTGCCGAGAGAGTACATGACCAACAATACCCTTTGCACATATGGAAAACCCACTCACCACCACATATGGTCATAGATTTGAATTTTGCAGATGGCATCCACCACACCAGCTCGCTTCTAGAAGGTAGTGGGCCTTGCTTCATGAGGTACAAGTCAGTATTATGGTGAGCATCATTTCAATAATTAAGCTGGTTGAGTATGTTGTATCTTAGATTGCTCTAGATTTCATGATATATGCTTGGACATTATGCCTTTTTCCCGGTTTCACCTTGGTGGTTGACATTGTGCCCTAGTAAGTGGTTTTCCTTGGGGATGGGTTTGCTACTATGAACTCCCTTAATGAGCCATCGTACTGCTCCTGACCATACTTACCACTTTCCATCATTGTTCCCCTCCATTTCCTTGTCTCTTGGGATTTTAGGGTGTATTGACCCAAGAAGGTGTTGTCCCTCATTTTGTGAGAAGACGGGGTTGAAGGCCCAAAGTGGTTGATGTTGGGTAAAAGATAAAATCCTTGTATAAACCTTTCATATGCTTTGCCCAGGGATCACCCAAGAAAGAATTGAAACACTTATCTTTGAGTAACTGAGACCCACAATATAATAAAGAATGCATAAAAAGTTAGTTGGAGGATATGAGGTCTCATCACAAGCCGAACTATCACATCCATGAATATCAAGTGGTATGACATTTTCATCATCTGGTCACCAAACCAGGGCAATGGATTTCAGTTGCATGGCTAAGAGAAAGGGGGTCTCATCACGAGCAAACCTTCTCATTTCCAGTAGGTGTTTGTGGGTGACATTGCCATCATCTGGTCACCACACCAGGGCAATGCTCTTCAACCTCTCCTTATGCTATATTGAAATAAAATAAAGAAATAAAGATAAAAGGAAATTGATGGGCTTGGAAAAATTGCATTTTGGACGAAGGTACCACACACCCTCTACAAAGGCACCCATGAATGAGACACTACAACCCCTTATATGTCATGAGCCCTATGCCCATTGATTCTTGACCCAAACCACTTCATCTAATTTACATGGCTTATAGAGGGATCTCTTGGAAAATCTCCTTGACCTAGGACAAGATATACCCAATAGGAAACCTCATCAACCCTCCCATATTCAAATCTTGACAAGTCGCATAGTGTCTTTGAGTAATTAATTGTTTGATATAGTGATCTTTTATGCACATGCTTAGATGGATTATTTATTGATTGGATTCACTTATCATGATTTTATGACTTGAGATCATTGGAGGGCATGCTCATTTGTCTCTGTAGGACCTAGTTGGTGGACAGTTTTGGGAGAACAAGCCTAGCTTGTGCTTCCATAGGTATACAAGCCCACAGGTTGGATGCCAAGGGCCCACATGATATATGAGAAAGATAATACTTGGAATGCCTTGATGATGAGTTGGATGACATAGCCCAACCCTCACTTTCCAAATAATTTTCCCAAGAGGGAAAAAACGTCCTCTCTTTGAGCTTGACATCATGTGTGGGGGGCTAGGGCATGGTGGTGAGATGATATGCGTTGGCACTTGGATGTTTTGAGGTATTTTAGACTTTGACCATGAAGGACTACATTTGGATTCTTGACACATGGCTTTGGGAATTCGTACTACCCTCCTACATCACCAACGACCTTCTCTTAGTGCCAAAACGTCCCCTAAAGGGGGGATGTCCATGCAAATTAGGTTTTTATTTGTGCAAAAGTGAAATTTTAAATGAATTGTTTAATATTACTTTGTTAAAGGGAAATATTAGGGTTGTTGACCCATAATATTGTGGTTTACCCCTTAATTTTTGGACAAGTCACCTTGGTGACATTTTGTATAAATAAGAGATCATAAGATCTCATTTTAACATAACTCTCCCTCATTGTGAGAAGTATTGGTCTAACATTTTTTCTACATTTGGTTCTATTTTTCTCTTGTGCACTTTCTTATGGCTATCTTGATGAATGGTTGATGGAGGAGTGAGGTGCTAGCCTCAGATGATGTTTTCTAGATTTTATGGTGGATTATCTTGACATCTTTCTTGATTTTGGTATGGTCTTTTACTATTATGCTATCATTCTATTTTAAGTCAAGGATTGTTGTGCTAAGAGCTAGGTGGAAAGTATAAGGGCATACACTCCCACCATAGTATTCATCATTTTATGCTTCATCTTATTGATTAAACAAGGGTTTTCTAAGAGAAGTATAAGGGCATACACCCTCTTAGCTTAAACCCTAGCTAGAGAAAATTTTCTTGGGAAGTAAAAAGGCTTACACCCCTAAGGAGGTAGCTTCTCTAACTCTTTCCTTTATTTGACTCCATTACCCAATAGTAAAGGCACTAGTCATACATTTTTTTCATTGGAGATATAAAATCATTGCCTTGGGAAACAAAAATTTTGATATTTTGAAAGGTTTCTTGCTTGAAGTTGATTTGCCTCATTGAGAGGAGTCTTCCCCTACTAGGGTGTCCCCTCTCTCCTACCACTTTAATTTATGTTGCAAACTTTAACCTACAACCATTACGGATGTATAACCCTAGCTACTAATTCTTTGTTAACTCCTAAACTAACCCTAGACTAGCTCTCTAACTTCACTCACCTAGTCTACTAACTAGGGCGCACCTTTTGGGCTAGTTCTTGGCACTTTTCCATAGTTTTTTTTTTTCTACATGCCATTGAATTCTACAGACATAAGGATGCAATTTTCTACAGAAAATACATATTATAACAACTTTCTTTATTCATCCTTAAAGCGCCATTTTTCAATCATACTTGATTGCCATACTCATTGATAATATTGTTGATAGATCTTATTTTTTACATGTTGATTTGAATGTATTAATTTATGATATAAATTGTCATCTATTGCTGCAAATTAGGGACATCAAGATTAACTTGTTGATCCATACTAACATATATCATTGCAAGTTGGATTTTATTGTGTCTCGGGCATGTACAATCATCCAGAGAAGTAAATACCTTTGGGGAAACAATCACTTGACTTACAAGGCATATCTTCCCACTTTTAATTCCACTTAGAATTGACTTCTAGGGGATTCAATTCCATTTCTCTCCATCTCCATCTCAATCCCCCTAGGGTCACCGTGATCTCCTCCCTAGAGTGATCTAGTCACCCTTGAAGTGCAAGATCTACATCGAGGTGACATTGGGTGTAGGATTCCCAAGTTATAGCACTTTCTTTGTGGTTGGGTCAATATTTTCCAGACCTACAACTTGTGCTATAATAGACAATACAAGTAACCCAAGACTTCAAGATAGAGATTACCACAAAATTAAAAAGGAATTACTGAAATATAATGGGAAAGACCACTTAGAAGCTATCATCAGGGTCAAAAAAATGCAGGGTATCTTTGAATTGAATCCTCCACTTGGTGAATGGGAAAAAATAATAATAACCTCCAATAATTTAGAAGGAGAATCTTACGATTGGTTCTTATGGTGGTATGGAAAATGTGATGCTTTCTCTTTCTATTGGAAAAACTTCACCATTGCATTATTAAAGAGGTTCCATGATGAAGAAGATGATGCAATTTACACCAGGTTCATTCATCTAAAGTGAAAGGGAAATGTAAATGATTATACACATGAATGTGAATTTATGAANGGGGGGGGGGGTGTGAATCAATATGAACACTTTTACCACTTTTAACCACAACATATAAACTTCAACTGAATCAACAATATATCATCAATATATCATGATCATATAAACATAATCAACATCACATCAAGTACACAGTACACCATAATTTACGTGGAAACCCAAATGGGAGAAAACCACAAAATGCTTTCTTATATATCAAAGAATACATTCATTGGAAGAACTAACTTCCCAATTCTCCAGCTACAAATGAAAGGAGGCTATGACCCCATATTTATGGGCTCCAACCTGAAGAAAGATACAACTCCCTGAATTCTCTAGCTCCATCCAGAAGGAGGATACAACCCCCATATTCTTAGGCTCCAACCTAAAGGAAGATACAACTCATTGAATTTTATGGATCCAACCAGAAGGAGGCTACAACCCCCTGGTTCTCAGGCTCCAACCTAAAGGGAGCTCCAACTCCCTAATTCTCCGGCTCCAACCATAAGGAGCCTACAACCCCATTTACTTGCCGCATCTTGCCACTATCACATCAACCTGTCACTGTCACTGATACTCGACCAGATCCTCTCACATAGATAATATACCAAGTACACCCCTCAAATATATGTCCAACATCACCAACACATGCCTCTACCAAGCATGTACCAATATCACCAACATACCATCGTAAGATATGTGTTGCAACCATGTACCAAATCATGTACCAAACCATCAACCTATACCATACCAAACATCAATTGTGTACCACAACAAGTGCATCAACCATGCACCAACATTTGTACCAAACCATGCATCGACCATACACCATAACATGTACCAAACTAGGCATCAACCATGCACCATAACTTGTATCAAACCATGCATCAACCATGCACCATAACCTGTATCATATGCGTCAACCATCAATCATGTACATCAACACCATACCAAGTACCAACAATGTATCTCCACCATATAACATATCACTCAATCATGCCTTATACCAAGTACCATGGGATATATCAAGCAAGTACCATCAATGGTGTACCTCAACGAAGTACCAACATCACCAAGAGATGTATCTCATACATATACTTTCATATGTCAAGTGTAATCCTCAACAATGTATCAATATCAATGACAACCATACACCATGTGTAAATGCTTCAAGAGTATACCAAGAATAAGCCTCACACATGTACCGTAACATCATCACCATGTAACCAAACCAGATACCAAGATACCAATACAACCAAGATGTACTACTACTCAATGTACCAAACCACTATCACCAGGATGTACCATGTATCAATAAGACATGTCTCTCAAGCATGCACCATACCATCACCAAGCATAAGATATAATCACATAAGAATACCTGTGACCTGTACCTGACCTATTGTACTATAACACTAACTTGTAGCATTGTCACAACCTTCAACAGTCTGGTACCAACATTTCCCCCAAAATTTCCTTAGCCTTGCGGGACTAAGACTCCTTGTCATGTGAGGCCTCACATGACATCACTTAGGAAACCCATGGGGGTACCTTGCGTGACACCCTCAAGATGACTCGCGAGGGATTTCCAAATTAGAGTTACAAAAAAACTCTTGAACTCTGCAGCTCCAAAACTTTTTCTCTTTTCTCGCACTTTCTTCGTTGCCTTAGACTTGTTGTCAGATTCACCAATAAACCAAAAACACTAGACCATAACATTGACAATATAGATATTCAATGTAAGTGTGTGTGTTTTTATGAGAGACTCCTTGAGGTGTTTATATATTTTTTCATAGTAACCTATTTCCTTGATCTTAGGGATTATATTACTTTCTTGTCACAACAACTTTACCCATTCACTAATTGACTTTTAACTAACCAAGGGTTGCTTGACCATTCTTCAAGGATTACAACTTCACAAGGAAATATCTCCCTAACTGTGAGGAACCACATGGTGTACCACCTATCACCTAAAATGGAACAACAAGGACTATCCATCTATGAGTGTATTACCTGCATTTACACTTTCCTTCATGTCCATATTCCTCAACCAACTTTGGGTACCATAACCACAACATCGAGGATTCATGTAGACTTCATCAAATGCACCCAACACATCTACTAACATCAACCACTCCATCAATGACAACTAACTCACCATCAATATCAACCATACCTCTAGGGATTCCAGACTTCTCCAAGAGTTGACATCAATCTCCAAGGGTTGACATCAATGACAACCAACTGTCCAACAATACCCCCCTTTGGAATTTATGGAAACATCGATGCTCCAACACTCATTCTCCCCCTATGACCATTGATCCTCATCAATGTTTCTCCCTCAACCCCTTTGACATCAATGGAAAAGTGTGTCTCTCCTTGGGCATGATCCCCCTGTTTTCATGCATTTTTTCTTTCTATTCAATTTTGACATCATGGAAAAAAGAATAAATCCCCTTGTAGGTATGTATCCCCCTGTCTGCATATTACTGATCTTCATTTATGGAACTCTTTTTTCTGATGATTTCTCTTCCCTTAACTTCTCTGCAATATGTCGTGTAGATCAATATAGGGCTACCTGTAAGTGTTTCTTTTCCTCTCTTCCAGTGCTTGATAATTGTCCATTAGTTCTTCCACTTGTAATTCTTTGATATATATATAAAAAAATTCATTACTTGATTTCAAATGATCTGTCATGACCATATTGTTCAACAATGTCCCTATGATGATATAGCTTAAGCTAGAGGTTTCTATTTATTTGTTCTATTGTACCTTTCCTTTCTTGTCTTTTTGTGATCAATTGATTTAAATTGATTCCACTAATTCCACTTCTAAATACAATGCTATGCATCTTCTTTGTACCTGCTAAGTATCCATATCATTCCATATGTCACAAACTGTCCATAACTCTGCTACTCAACTGTCCACAATGGTGACTCATCTGTTGCTCTGAATCTGTCTATGCAAATACCTCAAACTACTCAAAGGATGGTTCTTTGATCCGTAGTAGCTACTACACCGACTCCCCCTGTTCAATATTCATATTTATTGGGAGTCTCTAAGTCGAATGGCTCAGAACAACACCTTCTCTGATGCAAAGTAATGTTCCTCTTCATCTGTGGATTCATCATCTTCCTAAATTATGATAGTTTCTTCCTAAATTTTGACTTCATCCTCTTCCTAGATTCCATCATTTTTCTCTTGGCCTGCGAATTCAATATAATCTTTTGCTACTGAAAATATCGTGAGTACAATTCCTTGGACATGTTCTTCATTTACCTGCTCTCTTTTTTTAAATTTCTTTTCCAAACTTTTATGTATCTGACATCAATATTTTCTTTTCATGGGTGGATCTATCATGCTTCTACAATTTTGTGCTATGTATCCGTAGTTGTGGTATTTGTAAAATTCAATATTATGTGGAGGCACATAAGCATTTCTTTCTTGAACATTTCTTTCATAAGCCCTACAATCTATATCTTTATGTCCAAAGTTAGTACGATTAAAACAATGACCATAAAATAAATTTACATACCTGGGAGTGAATCATCTTCTTTGTGGTGTAGTACTTCTGGGTTCCTGTCTTGGATGATCATGGTTGATGTTTCCTTACTGCCTTAATGTAGAAGGTTTTTTGTATTCATTCCTTTCTGATTCTTGTTTACCATGATTCCTTCCTTTGAGAACTTCTGCATAACTCTTTTTTTATGTTGCTTTCGTCAGGGAGCTTGAACCTTCCTTAAAATGAACATTTTTGTATCCTAGTCTAGATTTGTCACTCTATGGTCTTTGACTGTCGAGAATGTTTTTTAACACTTGAGAGAGCTCTTCAAGTTCTTTATGAGATTTTTAACTTCAACTCTAAATGTCAAGATTTCTTTTTCAAGCTTCTCACACTTATTTATTTATTTATTATTTGGATTTGCATAACTTTTTCCTTTCTCTTACCTTCTTTAAGTTGGGTTTTCAAGAAGATGATTTCTTCTTTGAATGGTTTGTTTTTCTTCATTTCTTTCTTCAGCTCAGTTAAAGCATTGATTAATTCTGCCTCAAGATCCACTTCACCTTATACGTCACTTTTCTTATTTTCTGTATCCATAAAGAGTACTCTCTTTGAGTCACTATTGCTTTCATCATCTTCATCAGATAAATAATTGTCTTCTCTTGAGTAGAGATTTTTCTTGAAGACTTTCCTTTTATCTTTCATGTTTCCTTTTTGATATTTCTTTTCTTTCTTGGGATCTTCCTCTTCATCACTATCTGACTTTTTAGCATACATACACTTATTTTCAAAATGACCAATTTTACCACAATTAAAACATTTTAAGGGAAACATACCTTTGTACTTGTCGGTTCCTCTCTTCAACTTCCTTACAAAGTTGGATATTTCTCCATCCTCGTCTGAATCATTACTATAGCTACAATTTGGATTTGACTCAAGATTTTTCTTCTTTGTATTCTTGGATGCTTTGAAGGTTGCTTCTGTCTTGGATGGATTTTCCTGATTTTTTCTCATTCCATAAGAAGAAAATATTCCATGTAGCCCATCCATGCTTATCGCACTCAAATCTTATCTTTCTTCTAGTGTTGAAATATTAGGATCAAATCAAATTGGAAGATATCTTAGTACCTTTTGAAAAATTATAGATTCATCACCTTCTTCTCCCAATCCTTTATTCACGTTCATTGTTTCATCAAATCGTAAGAAGTAAGATGCAATGTCTTCATGTTCCTTCATTTTCAACTGCTCAAATTGACCTCTGTAAGTCTGAAGCTTTGCTTCCTTGACTTTGGCATCTCCTTCATAAACATTATGAAGTTTGTCCCAAATTTCCTTTGCAGAATTGTGATGCATAACTTTTACATATACTGAATCAACGAGAACATTCAAGATAGCATTTTTTGGCTCTCTAATTGTTTTGACTGAGTTTCTTTCCATCATTATCTATTGGAGGAGTGGCAGGCTCTTTATATCCATCTACTACTGATTTCCAAACATCAAATCCCTATGCTTGTACACATGTTTTCATCCTTCTTCTCTAGAATGCATAGTTCTTTCCATCAAACTGTGGTATTCCATTTTTATACATACCATTTCTCTCCATGATCTACCTTCCTGTGGTTAAACTATTTCCTCAAGGAACCTGCTCCGATCCCAATTGTTGGAATACTGAGGGGGGGGGGTCAATATGAGCACTTATACCACTTTTAGCCACAATATATAAAATTTAACTTAATAAACAATACATCATAAATATATCATGGGCATATACAAATAATAAACATCACATCAAGTACAGAGTACACCATAATTTACGTGGGAACCCAAACGAGAGAAAACCAAGGAATTATTTCGTATATATCAAAGAATACATTCATTAGAAGCACCAACTTCCCAATTCTCCAGTTGCAACTAGAAGGATGCTACAACCCCCTATTTACAAGCTCCAACTTGAAGGAAGCTACAACTCCCTGCATTTATTGGATCCAACCAGAAGAAGGCTACAATCCCCTGATTCTCAGTCTCCAACCTTAAGGAAGCTACAACTCCTTGAATTCTCTAGATCCAACCAGAAAGAGGCTATAACCCCCTGATTCTCAAGCTCCAACCTTAAGGAATATCCAACTCCCTAATTCTCCAGCTCCAACCAGAAGGAGGCTACAACCCCCTTTCCTTGCCCTATCCTGCCACTGTCACATCAACCGGTCATTGTCACTGATGAACCTGTCACTCTATCCAACCTATCACTATCAATGATACTCAAACATATCCTCTCATAGGGATCATATAAAAAGTAAACCTCTCAACTAGATGTCCAACATCACCAACACATGCCTCTACCAAGCATGTACCAAGATCACCAACATACCATCACAAGATATGTGTCTCAACCATGTACCAAACCATCAACCTGCACCATACCAAACATCAATTGTGTACCACAATCTGTACCAAAACAAGTACATCAACCATGCACCAACACTTGTACCAAACCGTGCATCAAACATACACAAACACTTGTACCAAACTATGCATCAACCATGCACCATAACCTGTACCAAACTATGCATCAACCATGCACCATAACCCATATCAAATCGTGCATCAACCATGCACCATAAACTGTATCATATGCCTCAATAATAAACCATGTAAATCAACAACATACCAAGTACCAACAACGTATTTTGACCATTTACCATATCACTTAATCATGACATACACCAAGTAACATAGGATATATCAAGCAAGTACCATCAATGGTGTACCTCAATCAAGTACCAACATCACCGAGAGATGCATCCCATACATATGCTATCATATATCAAGTCTAATCCTCAACAATGTATCAATATCAATGACAACCATACACCATGTACCAATGCTTCAAGAGTATACCAAGAATAAGTCACAAGCATGTACTATAACATCATTGCCATGTAACCAAACCAGATACCAATGCAACCAATATGTAATACTACTCAATGTACCATACCACTATCACCAAGATGTACCATGAATCAACAATACATGCCTCTCAAGCATGTACCATACCATCACCAAGCATAAGATATAATCACATAGGCATACCTGTGACCTGTAGCTGACCTGCTATAGTGTAAAAATGACCTGTAGCACTGTCACAACCTTCAACATCCTGGTACCAACATTTCTCCAAAAGTTTCCTTAGCCTCACAGGACTAAGACTCCCTGTCATGTGGGGCCTCTTGTGACGTCACTTAGGCAACCTATGGGGGAGCCTCACATGACACCCTCAATATGACCCAAGAGGGCCTGCCAAATTAGGGTTACAAAAAAAAAAACTTACACTCTGCAACTCCAAAACTTTTACTCTTTTCTTTCACTTTCTCCGCTGCCTCAGACTTACCGTCAGATTCACCAACAAACCAAAAAAACTAGACCATAACATTCACAAGATAGATATTCAATGTAAGTGTGTGTGTTTTTATGAGAGACTCCTTGAGGTGTTTATATAATTTTTCATAGTAACCTATTTCCTTAATCTTAGGTATTCTAGTGCTTTCTTGTCACAATAACTTTACCCATTTATTAATTAACTTGTAACCAACTAAGGGCTTCTTGACCATTCTTCGGGGCTTCCAACTTCACAAGGCCATATCTCCCTAGCTGTGAGGAACCACGTGGCGTACCACCTATCACCAGAAACGACACGAAACAAACTATCCATCTATGAGTGTCATACTTGCATTTACACTATCCTTCATGTCCATATTCCTCAACCAACTTCGAGTACCATAACCACACCATCAGGGCTTCATGTAGAATTCATCAAATGCACCCAACACATCTGTTGACATCAACCACTCCATCAATTAAAACTAACTCACCATCAATCTCAACCATATCTCTAGGGATTTCAGACTTCTCCAAGAGTTGACATCAATCTCCAAGGGTTGAAATCAATGACAACCAAATGTCTAATAGTATTCTTAGACAATCAGTTATTACAAATGTACATCTACCAATTGAAGTATTACATCTGTAGTGAAATTAAATTATGGAATACCAAAACTATTTAAAATTCCAAATAAGAAACAAAATTGATTGAACAAAAGAACAAAGTAAAAAAGTATACATTACCCCACATGAAGGATGATGACAAATATCGTCTTCAGGATACAGATAAGAAATGGGTAAAAAAGTGTAAATATTATGGAAACAAGTTTTCACATGGGAAAAATGCAACAATCCAAAATCATATAAGTATGGCGCTCAAAGAAAATTAGACACTTCCATTAGTGACTCCAATGAAGAGAGAAAAAGGAAGGAAAACAATTCGCGTAGACGTGGTAAGAATTGGATTTCATGTTGTAGATGTACACCCAATCACTCATATCATTGCAAAATTATAGATGGGAAGGAAGTAGATATTTTCACAGATGAAGACATGTTACAGTCTGAGATGGAGAAAAACTCATTGAAGGTGTCATTATCAACAATCATGTGCACTAATAAGACTTGTAAGAAAGAAGGATCAAGGGTCCTTATTGAAGTTATGAGATAAAATGAAGAAGTGAAACCACCTATAGTAAAATATAATCCACCTAATCTAAGGAACATTGGTACTATCCACAACAATTCAGGTGAAAATCTCATGACATTAGTGGCAACAATTACAATAAGAGTGGAACCAAGGACCCTAAAATTCAAGGGAAGATTAAAGAACAAAAATATCACAATCCTTGTAGACTCTGGAAATTTGCACAATTTTGTGTATATCAACCTCGTAAAACAATTGAATATTTTTGTATACCTTAGCTCATGGTAACAATCGTTGATGGTCAACAAGTCAAATGACTAGGATGGTACCATAAGGTTGTTTGTACATATACAAAACTTGGAACTACAAATTGGATATTACATTGTTCTACTTAATGGAATGGACATGGTGTTAGGAACATAATGGTTGATACAAATGGGCATCTATGCCAAAAACCTTCTAGAACAAATTATGGAATTCAAGTGGAAAGGGAAGAACTATAAGCTATATGGATTAGAAACTCTAGATCATAAGGTAAAGATAACAACATCTATGGATAAACAAAAACTCAAAGAAAAAATATTTATACATCAAGGTAATGTGAGTGAATGATATAAAGAATCAATGTTCAAAAAAGAAAAAACATTTAGAGTTAAGATGACCTTCTATAAGGAAAGCGAAACTCATTACCCTTGTTTTGAGGACAAAGAAATCCTAGAGGAGTAGACAATGTTATATACACAAATAAACATAGGTACATGGATAATACTATAATATAATATATAAACATAATAAAAATAAATAAATAAATAAATATATAAAAAAATATTTTATTATTTAAAGACATACTTTTTCAATGAAAAGGCACAATACCCTCTTTAATCGTATTTATATACGGGGCCACCAATTGTAAATCATCATTCATTTTATGTCTTTATCAAATTTACATTTATACATATTGTTGATATATCCAATTAAAAGTAAAAAATTATAAAATATTCTATTATAGATACTTCAAGTCTTTAGTGTTGGACAATTGGTTTGGTCAATTGGTTGTCATTGATGTCAACCCTTGGAGAGTGATATTGGAGATTGATGTCAACCCTTAGAGATTGATTTCAACCCTTGGAGAGGTCTAGATATGTTGGACAATTTATTTACATTTGTATGATTGAGATTGATGATGAGTTAGTTGGGTACATTTGATGTAGTCTACATGTAGCCCCAGAGGTGTGGTTTTGGTAGCCAAAGTTTATTAAGGAATATGGAGATGAAGGACAATGAAATTGCAGGTAAGGATATCATATATGGATAGTACACATCGTTATGTTTATGGTGATATGTGGAACACCACGTGGTTCCTCATGCTTAGGGAGGTATGGCCTTGTGAAGTTGGAAGCCCCAAAGAGTGTCCAAGAAGCCCCTAGTTGGTTACAAGTCTTGATCAAAGGGTAAAGTGGTTGTAACAAGAAATCCCTAAAATAAGGAAAGAAGTTACCTAGCACACATATAAATACACCTCAAGAGTCTTTCATTTGCACACACAAACTTACATTGAATATCAATCTTATGACTGTTATGGTCTATCTTTTGGTAAATCTATTAGTGAATTTGAGGTTGAAGTGGCGGCATTTTTCTGAGGAAGCGAACGTCTAAAGGGCCGAAAGTTTCAAATTTGTACAAAACTAGAAACCCTAGTTTTCTGAGGATGTACACAGGCTACAAGAGGACATGTCAAGTACATATGCAGGCTGCAAGAGGACATGTCGCGTACATACACAAAATTCTAGAAGACAGGTCGCGTATATGAGGAAAAGTAAAAAAAAAAAGGTATGATTGAGTTACAACAAGGTTTAATGGTACATAATAGTCTGGGATGGTACATTTCTGGTTTTCATGACTAAAGGTATGCTTTTTATGTATTTTTTTTAGGCTTGTATCTTGGATAGTATGGCACATGCTTAAGGCATGTCTTGGAGGCCCTTAATGGTACATGATTGCATATGGTTGAGGTGATATTGTCACATGCTTGATACATACTCTTGGTACTCACTCCTACATATTGAAAAATTTGCGATGAATTACTTGCAATGAAAGTAGCTTTTCGTCACAAAAATGAAGATAAAGATTTAAATTTATATTTCTTATTTTTAATCATCCCGCGTTCATCGCCTAGGCGAAAACCTATATCTTTCGTCGCATAGTTATTTGTATGGGTGACGACACAATTATTATCGTTTCCCTATTCTAAGTCACTCAAATATTTGACAAAATCAATACTGACTTGGTCAATGCTCGTTGCAGAGTTCATTGCATGCGTGACGACATAAATATTATCGTTGAATTGTTCAAACAATCACCCAACTATTTGACAAAGTCAATATTTACTTGTTCAATATTGACTTTGTCAAATAGACATATCCTTGTGATATTGTGCACCCACTGGAAGAGTTGTACTATTAAATTTCTCATTTGATGAAGGAGTACTAGAAGAAACAATCTGAATATAAATGAATAATTTATTCGTTGATATGCTCAGCTATTGTAAAACACTGTGATGCAGCACCCCTACCTCAACAAGGATCTGCTGACCTCCCAACCTATGGATCTTCAACTCCCTTGATCCGAAATGGCTCCTTGATTCCCAGCTGGAATCTCCCAAAAAATATAACCACAGGTCCTTTTTAGAAGCCAAGCCCACAGGAACGGACGCTAGGCATCAACCTCCACTCCTCGTGACCACTGGCATGACCACAGACTTAACCCCAAAAGGGCGCGTCGGGTTCCAGGACTTCACGATTCCTATTGTTGAGTTCCCAAACTCCTTTAGATCCCAAAACCCAAAAATGGGCTAATGGGTCTCTAACTCATCCCTTAAATTCTCCTGATGTGACCCTCAACTGTGACCCGGGGCCCAATCTTCTATCGCATCAGGATTTTGCATATCGGGGATTTGTGATGTGACTTATCTCCCTTCGCCCGATAGTCAAAACCGCGATATTCCTTTATTGTAGATAAACGATATAGATTCTTCTCATGATCTGACGGTCCATATCACGTCGGGATTTCGTGTATTGGGAATTTGTGAAGTGGTCCTCTCCCCTTCTCCCGAAATATGAAATCACGATGAATGCTTATGTCAGATCAACGGTCCTCGGTTCTTGTGATCCAACGCTCTATATTCTTCCTTCTCTTGTCGAGATTTCATGACTCGCGATTCCTGAGAATAACTTGCTCCACACTCCTGACTCCCGAAATGCCAAAATTACAAAGCGTCAGATCAACGACCCTCGTTCATCTGGATCTGAAGACTACTATCCCTCCTGAGCTTGTGAGTGTTGAAAGACACTCATCCTTATCCTCTCTTCTAGTCTACAGTCCATGAAAAATTGGTGTTTCTCCAATCAAGAATTTCAACCGTCTGTTTAGGTTCTTTATGACTCTTGCCAACTAATTTGGTGTTCTTCCTCTTGAGCTTTCCTTCTACGAGGAAACTTCAACCTTTTTCTTTCCTTCGAACTCTTCGAAGCCTATGTGCCTCCTAAGCTTGGTTCTTGTTGCAAACTCAAATATTCTATGGGAATTCTTGCGCGCACTCCTTGCGGACTTCATGATAATCGTTGATTATCTGATGTCTCCCTCTCCTATGCACTCCTAGCGACATAAATCCTTCAACCACTTCCTTGGTTGGGAAAATCTAAGACTTCAACCGACCTGCGCACACCTTGCATGGGTTTGTGCTATACTTGCACTTCTGCTAGTATGAGACAATGATATCTCTCTTGAGCTTTTCTGAGGTAAAACTCAAAATATTGTCAACACACTCCTTGCGGACCTTCACTGTACTCCTTGCAGGAATTCTCAGGACGAGAAACAATTGAAACTCATACTCTCCCTCTCATGGACTTCATACATTCAACATGAAATCACGGATATACCTAAGCATTGAAATAAATGTATAACATAGCATATAAGCAAACTATAAACATACCATTCAATAGATGTAAAAAATAATCATCACAACACCATGAAATTGAATCAAAGCCTTCATATATTATTTCAAGTTATTCTGTACATGGTCTCTATAGCAACAACTATCTTCTTATACAACTTCTACAATCTATCTTTTTTTTTGTTCTCCTATTCTCTTGCTCTACAACTCTAATTCTTATAATGAGAATAATAATACAATACCATACATACGAGGGAGATTTCTCAAGTTTTCCCTCCTACATCCTCAAGCTATCTAATCAAATTAAAGCCTATAACTACTTTACATTGATTACATTAAATGGTTACAATCAACATATGAGAGAAACCGCTCAAGATCTATGTTACAATCTCCAAAAAATTTAAGAACAATTACTTCCCCCTAGCCATTACATAAATGTTTCATCTTTTAAATTTCAAATGTCCTCAAAAATGTGTGCTAGTGTATATCCAGTTGTCCTCTACTTGCACGTGCTTGCGATGCTCCTACATCATACTCCTCTAGCTAAAACATTCATGAACTCCTGCAATGTCTGTCCATGTTTCTGGATATTTGATTCACTTTCCTAACTGGCATCCTCAATCAGGTGTCCTTTCCACTTTACCAAATACTCAAGATATGTCTTTCTCTGGGTTTTCTTGCTAAATCTCTGATCAATGACCTTTTCCATCTGCGGATTTTCATCTACATGCATTTGTTTGACCCACTAAACTTCTTTTGATTCTCTTCTTCGCCTGCTTCATCTGTTCTGTAAGGATACATATCTACTACGTTGAATATGGGTGATATTCCCACACCATCTGGCAATTCTATCTCATAAGAATTTGCCTCAAATTTCCTCAAAATCTTAGACGGTCCTATCTTTTTCATTTTCAACTTATTATACGTCCCCCTTGGGAACCTTTCTTTTCTTATATGTGCTAAGACTAAGTCTCCCACTTCGAACTAAAGCTCTCTTCTGTGTTGATTTGTTCTGTGCTTATATTCCTAGTTGTAATTCTACAATTTCTCTCTGATCTTACTGTGGATCTCTTGCATCTTTGCTACAAAATCCTCTACTCCAACACTTATGAACTCATTATGTTCTAAGTCTCTCAACTTAGATACTCCTCTTGGATGCATTCCATATATTATCTGGAATGGGCTTTTTCCTGTGCTTCTGTTAGGTGAGTCATTATATGCAATTTTTTCTTGTGGCAGAATCTGATCCCACTGACTATGATGTTCAGCTACTAAACTCCTCAATAAGTCCCCTAAGCTTCAATTTACTACCTTAGTCTGTCCATCCGTATGAGGGTGATATGATGAGATAAAATATAATTATGTCCCCAGCTTCTCCCATAGTGTCCTCCAGAAATGACCAATGAATTTGGTATCCCTGTCTGAAACAATACTCTTGGGTAAACCATGAAGTCGAACAACTTCTTTGAAAAACAGATTTGCAATGTGTGTTGCATCACTAGTTTTCTGACATGGAATAAAATGTGTCATTTTTGAGAATCTGTCGACTACCACGAATATGGAATCACAACCTCTCTGTGTCCTTGGCAGTCCTAACATAAAATCCATGCTTACCACATCCCACGGCCTCTCTGGTACTGGAAATGGTTGATACAATCTTGTATTCTGTCTTTTGCCCTTTGAGTGCTAGCAAATTCTACATTTGTTGACAAATTTCTTGACATCCTTCCTCATCCCTGGCCAATAATACAAACTGTTCATTTACGTGAATGTCTTATCACGGACGAAGTGTCCAACCAATCCCCCACTATGTTTTTCCTTTAAAAGGTTTTCTCTCATAGAACTCTTCGGGATACACAACTGATTTCCTTTGAATAATAATCCATCCTAAATTAAGTATTCAATCCATTGGCTTTTATCTCTCAAAACAAGATTCTCACATGCTTCATAAGCATCCTTGAAATCTGAATCATCCTTGTACATGTCCTTCCTCCTAAGGCCCTCCCTCGACGAGAAGAGAACTAGACTTAGAAACTAAGGCCCTCCCTCGACGAGTCTATTCATGTCGACTTCAACACATTTTCCGGGAACTAGACTTAGAAACTAATTAGTACTTTGGGACCTGCATGCCTCAATGGCATGCCTCCTCACATTCGACAGTGGGTTTACATCATTGACCTCTGATCGAATGATTCCACGAATGTTCGACTTCAGCTCATCTATTCACGTTCGGTGGAATGTACTAAGATACCTTGGGAATCATTGACATTAATGGTGATCTCCCTCGCACTTGTTAACGGTTTACCTCATTGACCGGTAATCAAGTGGTTTCTGCCATGTTCGACACCAAGACATCTATTCACATGGTCAGAATCGTATCACATGGGGATTGGTAAGAAGACCCTGGGTTGAGTAATTCACTTGATATATGTTTCGCCCAGGTTGTGAAGGAGTTCTGGACAAAGAACACAATACACTGTTACATAGATCCACTTTGTATTGGTCGTGGCTATGTCTTGTCATCTCGTAGATCCACTATGTATTCTTCGTGGCTACAATCAGTCCGAGTCATCAACGTATAGATCCACATTGTATATTTGGTGGCTATACCCTTTTTATCAATACGATTATGGGTCCGCAGTGTATTTTATGGCAGCCATATCCTGCTAAGTCTTGATCACCCAAGCATAGGTATGCCTGCCTTGGGTTTTGAAATATGTCATGATATTTGTTGGATGTTTGTGTGCAGCTTCTATCAGGTTCTCCGACTCTATACCCTTGCTTGAGCATCTACAAAGTATTTCAGTTATCAGTTGGCATCTTCTAACTTCATACTTTGGGGGGCATTCTGTTACACGTCAAAATTGCTCAGCTGGATAAGTGTCGCATTGTCCCTCTCAACTGTCGTAAGTGTCGCATTGTCCCTCTCAACTTTCGCAAGTGTCGCAAGTTGGTCACTAGTGTCACAAAGGATGTTCAGACATATTGTCATGATAACGACACTAAGGAGGCACTTATAACATCTCACATAACTGATTTGAAGGAGGAGAACTGATCTACTGAAGTCAAACAACCTTTTGGCATCTGAAAGCACCCAAAAAACTGAGTTTTGGAGAGGAGCGCTCCCCCTTACACTATCCCGGAGCGCCGATGCTCCCCAATACACTGTCAGGGAGCGTTATAACGCTCCCCTGGCCCTTTTGAGGGAGCGCTATAGATTTTGAGAGCGCTGGCGCCCCCTAAAGCTTACTAGGGGGTGCTACAACACTTTGATGGCCCTTTTGAGGGAGCACTACCTATTCTGGGCGGTTGTTAAGATGTTGAGATGAATGGGGGAAGCATCTTTTCATTCGTGGAAAGTAGTTGGATTCGAATCCCTAGTCTAGCCATGATCCTAGGGCAGATCCTCAACTGAAGGAGGAAAATCCTCAACTTCCCCAAGGATATCTCAAGTGGTTGAAGCCTCTCCAAGGCTATATAAGAAATCTTTCTAATGGTGAAAGAGGATGGAGAAAGAGAGAATCATACCAAAATTATGATCTCATGAGTGGTATGGGACTGCAAAATGAAGAATCACACCAAACTTATGATCTCATAAGTGGTGTTGGAGCTGAGGGAAGGAAGAACTGAACATATGAAACTTATGATCTTGGAGGAAACTGACAGTCAGCCAAAGGAGAGTGATCAGTGAAGCTGCTGTTATCCAGGTTGTGAATCTTTCAGGCAAGGGTTAGACGAAGAGGACTTGACGAAGCTGTCGCATTCGCATCTACAATTGTAAGTATTGCTGTCGTTATTCTCATTAATATGACACGCTTGGCCTGTTTCTTTCTAGTTTGTGTCTGATGTTACATGAACTTATCATTTAGTGATAGATTTGTTTTCAAGCTAATGTCAATAGAGTAGGAAGTGGCTGTATCTTGTTTTGTCCACAAACCTCAGCGAGGAGCAAAGGATTGGAGCACAACTCGGAGCGTGCAGGGACAAACGTCGATTGAAAGGTACTTCTATTATCCTCCCTTCTCATGCATTAGTTTAGATAGATTTGAAAGGAAGTCAGTGTCCACGTTAAGCATTTTTATGTCTAGGGTTAAGGTCAAGCCTTAGAGGTGATCTACCTGTCCGCAGGGAGATTTTCCTACAACATGGAGGATGATTTCATTGGGCCACACACATCTGAGTGAATGAGCTCTAGGACTCCTTCTTCTTTACTGTCTCTCTTTGGAAAAGGGTTCTTGATTTTCTTTCCTTTTGCACATCCATTGCACACACCTTCATGGTCAACCTTGAATTCTAGTAGACCTATGACTGCCTTACTTACATATGGTAATGCCGTGTAGTTGATGTGGGCTAATCTTCTATGCCAAAGTTCACATGGATTCTCAATGGAGTGGGTCATGGCTGCTTCTGAGTGACCCTTTAGCTTATACAAGCCACCTTCTTCTTTTCTAATAACAATTGATTCTTCCATCATTTTTCCTTTGGCACACATAAGAACTTCTCCATATATGAAGGAAACTCTAAATCCTTTCTTTTCTAAAGCTGATATGGAGAGTAAGTTCTTTGTCAACCCTGGCACATATAGTACATCCTTCATCTTCATTGGGGTCCCAGAATCAAGTTTGTAATTTGATTCTCCTACTCCCTTGATAGGGCATTGATAATCATCTCCAAGTGTAACATTCTAAGGAAACTTCTTTTCTAAAAGGCAAGAGAGAATGCCTCTTTGACCTGTCATGTGCTTGGAAGCACCACTATCAATGAGCCAAGTGTCCTCACTAGGTGATACTGATCCTGAGAGGGAAGATATTAAGACATAGTCTCCAATTTGTTATTTTATCATCTTTGTGAGCGGCTCTTCATATTCAATTGCATGGGCATGGTGGCTCTTGTTTCTCTTCTTGTATTCTTCTCATCTAGCTGAACAATGTTTAGAAATATGTCACAATGGTAACATTGGTAGGATGATAAATCTTTTTCTCTTCTTTGTCCTTTTTGAAACTTCTGGAATCTCCTTGATTGATATTCTTTATGAATGAATTTGTTTTGGGGGTGAGACTCCTTATGAGTTTCTTTCTGGAAGTAAGACTTCTTTCTTCCTCCTTTAGTATGAGTAGCCAGGGCTTGATCTTCATCTCTTGATAGCAATGCTTCTCAGTTAGCTACCCTTTCTTCTTCTTGAATACATTCTTTCCAAAGACTGTCAAATTGTAGTTTCTCCTTTCTGGCACAAATAGTTTGGATGAATGCATCCCAAGGTCTTGTGAGACCATTAAGGGCCATCATTATGAGTTCATCTTCGTCTATAGTATCTTCAATTACTTCTAGTTGTTCTTTGAATTGTGATATTCTAGAGAAATATTCCTGGATTTTTTCCCCTTTCTACATCCTTTTATTCTTGAGTTGAGTTCTTAGATGTAATGTTCACAAGCCAAGATGCCAAGAACATCATGTTTTGCATTTATTTTTAAACTATTTTTTGGTTGTGGCATTTCATCAAACACTTTGCTTATTATGGTCCTTTAGGTTGCGCTAGGGTTATAATGATGATTTTAATGTGTGTTTGCAGCAACAACTAAGAAGATATAGATCTGAAGATAGAACATGTGGAAATACAAGATACACCGGATATGAAACCAATAGCATAGATCTGCCCTTTATTAATATAATGAGAAAGAACCTGATACAATAATGATGAAAATCTGGAATAATCAACAGATAGATCCAATAGGCATAGTATGAGCTGCTACAAAATGCTCCCAATAAGAATATGGAAGCCTCCAAAGGCTGAATACACATTGAATACCAATACAAGAATATTTAGGGTCAATTCCAACCCCCCTGGCTGGTAGCACATCCTCTTGAAGGGCTGAGAAGACCCAATATTTCAGCTCAGCTAAAGGAAGTCTCCAAATACTCTGATGAAGATTCCAAACTGTAGATCAGGATGAGTAGAGTCCCCTCCTAAAATATCATACTGAAATACCAAGGAATGCTCCTCCAAATGTTGAATCCCCAAGTGGAGTTGCGCCCTCCTGAATACTGTCAAACCCTACAATTTCGGCCCAGCTAAAGGAAGTATCCAAATACTCCAATGAAGATGAAAAATTGTAGATCAGGATGAGTAGATTCCCTTCCTGAAATCTCAGAACGAAATACCAAGGGATGTTCCTCCAAATGTTGAATCCCCAAGTGGAGTTGTGCCCTCCCGAATACTGTCAAACCCTACAATTTCGGCCCTGATGAAGGAGGCCTCCAAATGCCATGAAACTCCACAGAAAGATAGATCGAGACACTGCAAGTCCTAGGTGAAGTATCAGGGTTAGATCTGAAGTATAACCCCTCCAAACTGAATAGATATGAATCTCAATAATGCCCTCCTTCTCTCCAAAATGTGCCAATGCTCTAGGAAATCATTTGGACCATATAACTCTCTCAAAAGGCACTAGAGATAATGGCCAAGGCCCTGCAAGTAAAATCCAAGTGCTCAAATCTCCAAGAGCCCTCTCAAACTCCTAAAGCGAACCTTCCTCCAATCAATGGTGTGCCCCCCTTGCTGGAAACCCTCAATGGTGCTCCCTCTCTCTTCCTGTACATGTGACTGGTGTAGAACTCTCCTGAAGCTGAGTAGATCTAAAGTAGAATGGTGTGGGTGGAGTATTTCATCCCCGAGACCAATATTGAAACAAGATAGGTGGAATATTTCACCACCGAGTTGTCCTTTAGGGTTTGTTAAGTCAAAACCTCAAAACCCCCAAGGCATGGGCTCACTAGCTAGAAGCCAAATATCAAGAATGATAATCAACATGAATGAGAGAATAGAGGCCCTTGCCTCTCTTTTATCCTTCCTGCTCACCTTGTCTCTCCAAAGTGACTTTTCTTTAATTAATTAATTATATCACTTTAATTAATTAATTAACCTTTTCACCTCATGAAAAGTACCTTATCTCTCCTTGTGGCTTCCCTGGCCACTAAAAGTCACTTCTCATCATCCTATCTTGTAGCATGGTTCTTGCTAATTCCAATGAGCTATTACACTAAGAGGTTCCTCCAAGCATTATGCCCAATACGCCCTCTTTAGTGAATTTAATTAACCTATAGCTAAAAATAACTCAAAAACATGGAAATCGTTGGAATGTGACAAAACCAAATCCAAGTTGTATGGAATGGATCATAATGATGAAATACTATGAGCGATGTAAGTCGAAACCCAAAATACCCCTCAATAGTCCCTGTTGTCGTCCTAATACACAGTTGCAAACGTGAGCTAAGTCCGGCTCACTTAGTGTGTCCTTGGAGGCACAATGCCTAGTTTCACAACCCACACTGTCACTTTGACCAGAACCTCTTCTGTCTAGGCTTACTCCTAGGGAAGCCAAGGGGGATAGACCCTAGTTACTAGATAAGATTTAGCATTTAAGTTCTGGGAGTTGATTTTAATTTGTTAAGGTTTGGGGGGAGTCTAACCTATGATGCTAAGGCCACAATGCAAGATGCAAGGTTAGTATGTTAAGCAAGCCCTTTCCTTAAGTCAACTAAGACTAATGCCTAAGTTTGGGCAAGGGGTCAACTAGATGTTAGTGTGTTTCGTTACAATGTAATTACAAAGATTACAAAAGAATAACTATTCTACAAAATTAGATACAAGCATTCACAATGAAGAATGCTAAGTACAAAATGATACAGAGTAACAATCTTACCACGTCATGAGTGTGCAGGATATCAAGAAGATCAAGGCAAGAGCATCATCAACACATTAAGCCTAA
The DNA here is from genome assembly GCA_009831015.1 of Picea engelmannii. Classification (NCBI taxonomy): domain Eukaryota; kingdom Viridiplantae; phylum Streptophyta; class Pinopsida; order Pinales; family Pinaceae; genus Picea; species Picea engelmannii. The sequence goes on along the minus strand of ML787885.1, from coordinate 555,996 downwards.
GCATGCCCCAATAGCACTTACTCTATTGGACTGCGCCTCAATGGCAACATCAACATTCACAAGTCAAAGGAAACTTAGAAGATTTAAAAATTAAAGCTCAAGTGTTCCACAATGATTATGTACTCAACACTTAGTTATTTAACCCACAAGGTATTATTAGATGAAATATTGAATTACAAGCATTAAGCCCAAGGTTTAATTACTTAGTGAGTTAAGGGTTATTAAGATTGAAAAGATTGTATTACCCTTATTATATGTTCACCAAAAACCTCCTCCCCCGATTTCCAAATAGTTGTTGGATGCTCAAGAAGTGAAGCAACGAGGCCAACCCTAGCTTTGCAGGTCAACCCGAAAGATTGAGTTTTTGTGGAAAGGATGCTCCTTCACGCCGTGAGACTGTCCCCGGATTATCACCTTCCATTTCCCTCCTAAATCCCCATTTTAGATGATGAAGATGATGGTTTAAAGTACCCTATTAAGTCTATTAAGTATGTATATCAATTGGTTAGACTTTTAAGTGTATTTTGAGGTGTTTTAGTCACTTTATGATGTCTTAAAGTGATGAATTAATGCTAAAACCGAAACTTACTTCAGCTTATTAGGCGTGTTACTTAAGCATATGAATGACGAACTTAACACATGTAAATAAATAGAGAGAGAGCTGAAATGAAGATTTAGTTTACCACCATGCACTAGATCATTAACATGAGGAAGATTGCTAAAGAATAGTAAGTCACAAGGGCAAGAACAACTTGCCAAAAAGAATAAAGAATAACTCAAGCTTATACCACTTATCTTGTGTTTGTTTAAAGCATTAAGTGTGTAAGAAAAGCTTGAAAGATTAGAAGTGTGCATACACTATCAACTTATCCAACAATGATTTACTTAAGTGTGATGGAAAATGGCCTTAAGATGTTATAACATGAAAAGCAAAACCATTCACTAAACTATGAAATCATTAACCATTTAGTGTGTTGGATTAAAGCATGTAAACAAATAGATCTTGAAAAGAGCCTATAACATGCAAATAGATCTAAGTAAGTTGATTATGCCCCAAGGGCTTAAGCTTAAAGATTAATGTGTGTAGAGATCTAAATCTAGAATATTTAAATCATTAAAGCATGAAAAGATCACTAGCACATTGAAATCCTAGCCTCACAATTTGGGGTATTCCTCTCCCAAAATGTAGGAAATTTATTAAACTTTAGAAGATAACTTGGAAAGAAAGAGATGAAGAAAGAAAGAGAGGCAAGCAAGAGAAGAAGCAATCAAGAAACCACTACAAGAAGCTCACTAACCACATGTCCTAGCTTAGGAGAGTGATTTAGAGATAGAAAACTCAAAGCTAGATCTTACCCAAACTCACACATGGGAGGTAGGCCGTACCAATCCTCCTCCCAAGCTATGAGCTACTAAAATCAACAAGAAGTGAAGGAAAACAAGCACAAGAAGCTAGAAGAAGTGAAGAGAAAGGTTGAGAATGTTACCCACTTTAAGAGAAGGGTCTTTGAGTGTTGTGTGGCTATTTTAGGGCAATTTAACCCCCTCAACCAGATCTGATCCTGCAAAAACTAGCATGGTATACTTGCTGGAAAAACTACACACAACAAGCAAAGATGAAGAAAAATTTCTAGTTTTTGTAGAAATTTTTCACATAGAAAATTTAATGAAGAAAGTAAATTTAGATGACCAATCTAAGATGTTAAGCTAGCTGAAATATATATGGAAAGGACAGCAAGAAAGAATGAGAAAAGAAGATAGAGAAAGAGGAGTTTATGTGTGCTTTAAGGGAGGACTCTTCCTTGAGGCATTCCCAATAAAACCCTTGAGGCCAAACGTGCAAAAACTTAGCAAGATCTATGCATACAAAGATAATATGTATGAATGTGATAATAAGATGAAATACTTGCACCCTATCTAGCAAACCCACATATATAGATGTACAAGAATACTCGTTGTTAGATCTACCCAAGTAACACTTTACCCAAGATCTAGGCTATACATAAATCAAACCAAACACATACAAGTTTACCTCACATGTAGCAAGAACAAAAATACATGTTGCTCTTCCAATGATCCTCCAAATTTTCTCCTTTATTACTCAAGAATGGATCTTGGAGAAATACTTGCTCCAAAACCCTAAGATCCAAAGAATGGAAGAAAGATGGAACAAGAATGAGAGAGAGAGAGAGAGAGAGAGAATGGAAAATCAAGTAGCATAACAATAGCTCAAGATATGTTGAGGAGGGAATGAGAAGAGGGATCTATTTATACTTGGAGAGCAAAATTCACCCCTCTTGAATCAATGCCAAGTGTCCACCACCAAGCACAAGCTAGAATCCCAAGGGTAGGGTGCACCATCTAGGGTTTGATCACATGGATCAAGGATGTGGATGAGTGAGGGAGTGTTGGTATCAAGCAAAAAGGCAAGTGGGAGGCTAGGAAAATCATTCCAAGGGATATAATAAGTCTCCCCTTAATTTTTTCATTATTTTTTCACTTTTTGGAGACTTTCTAGAAGGGAGGCACACCACTCTAGGAAAAGTGACGTTTTTGCTTAATTGCTAGGTGAGGGGGTGATGTGAGGGTTGGAAAAGGTTAGGAAAGGTTAGGAAAAATCTCTCACCTTTATCCATCTTTACATCACCCTTTTAACTCAAAATTACAAAAAGACATTTTTCCAATGCCATGACTTAGCAATTAAAATTGTTGTTTTTGACTGACTGACACTCTTGATGGAGAAACACCTAGCAAAAGTTGTCCGACTGAGCTGAAAATTGGTACAAGGGTGTAGGGGGTCTCATTCCATTTATTTTGAGCACAAATACCCCTATCAAAAGTCCAAGGACCTAGTTTTTACAATTTTTTCTCAAAAATAATTAAATAAATAAATAATTAAACCTCCAAACTTAGGGAAATTTAATTAAAAAAAACTTATCTACACTCAACAGAATTCCGCGAAACTTTATAAGATGTCTTACATGGTCATTTACATCATCCCTAAACAATATTTACCAGAGGATAATCCCATTAGAATGCCCTTCACCACTTTGGAGGAATTATTGCAAGTGTGAGGGAAAAACTCAAGGGAAATTAATAAGGCTGAAAAGCCCAATTGATAATCTGAGGATAAAAAACCCTTGGTGAAAGGAAATCTCCCAATGAACTGATCCCAAGGTAACTGAACTAAATATGACCAATTCATACCTATTACATTATTGACCCACGCAGGGGTGCGGAAATTCCAGTTACAAAAAGAGGTGCAGGGGCCAAAAATGCCCTGTAGAACCAAATATTCTTCGACAAATGAAAATCTAATGATGCATCTCTTCATGGCACATGTAGTTGACCCCCTATTTGGAGAGGCGGTCAAAAGTACCTATACTCGCTATAACCTCCATCTGGCTACTTTGGTCATCATAACACTCTGAAATATAATGATGTCCCAAAGTGGGGACATTACAGTCCTCCTTGCTAGAATATTGCTTGTCCTCAAGCAATAACTGAACCCATCCAAATATAATACCAGGGTCCCATGTCTACCTGTGGGACATACAATAAGTCCCAACTAAAGATGAACTATTACACACTCTACCCCCTGGGTCCCATATCAGGATGTGAACTGCAATACCCTGTGAAGCATGATCCTTAATCATATCAACACCGTGAATCTCCTGCACATGACATATGGCCTCCTCTCGGAATGAGTCCATCCTCCAAGTCCATACCAAGACCAACACAGTCTCCATCAACTGCTCATGTTGTTGCCATAGTGAGGTACTGCAAGATCTCCATGAAACACCCTCAAGTGATGTGCCCTCCTCAACACTGAAGCTCAATGGAAATTCAAAATAACTTTTCCCTGCAAGGGTCCACTCGCCTCCTTCAGTGAATGAAAAGCTCAACCCTGCAATCCTTGGGTCCCATGCTAGTCTCTTCCAAAGATCAACATGCTGGCGTTGCACTACCCTAATCATGACTGTCTTCTCCCTGCATACATACTGGATCCCCCACTTCTGGATCCTCAAGCTGGAATATCTGTGAAAATTGGTCCTACTGTCCAGAAGTTGCATGGTAAAAGAACCTTTGTGGAAGTAGTATCTGCCCAACCATGTCCATGCTCGATTCTGATGATCAAAAGGGATAAATTGTCTCACTCCCTAGGAAAAGTCCCTGCAAGCCCACTCAACCCAAAATGAAATATGTGTCTCTCTGGTGCAACCTGGGTCATCATGATGAAAAACAACCTACTAACAAAATGAACTCTCGGATCCCATGGCAAGCTTGGAAGTTTATCACTTCCAATCCCCGCTAACTGATCCTATGTCATACTGATCACTGTCGAAATCCCTCTGTGCTCATGAGAATTTGTATCTATGTCGCCCTCTAAGTTCTCTGCTATCATCTGGCCTATGGTGCTTGTTATCCCCACTTTTTAGGGATAACTTGGAGATCATGTCTCGAGGCCCACAGGTCCTAGACATGGAGTACCGAGAGCAATATTGACCTGAGCATGGCCCTGGAGGGCCCATCCTTTTTTTTTTCCATCAGCTTTTTCTTGTCAGCAACAACAACATCCATCACCATCGGCTTGGTATTGTATCAGAAGAGGTTCTTGCTCCATGAGGTAATTGGTCCAGGTATCATAGTATGTGTCACTTTTGATCATTGAAACCTTTAAAAATATGCATCTAATTCCTTTTTATCTCCAACAACTGCTTGGATCTTACATTAGCCTACATGACCATGCTTGGGGAAATTGATTGGGTTCCCTAGCAATCCTGTGCCCATAGGTCTCGGTTTGCCACTGGGGGGATTTCTGAAAAGCCATCGTCCACTCCCATCATAGCACCACTGTTTCATGTTATCACCCGCTCATCTATCCCATTCCCCTTGTCTGGGCATCGGGTTGACCTGCTTGTAGGATTGCACCTTATCTCATGGGAAGAAGGGGCTAAAGGCCCAGAAGGTAAAAGCAGATGGTAAAAGACAAAAGCCTAGAAATAAAACCTCGAGATCCTTCGCCCAAGGATCCCCGAGAAGGCAATAAAAGGCCTCTCAGCAAGAAACAAGAGGGACCCAAAAAATAGCAAACAAGACCTAGTCATAGGATAGGGGGTCTCATCATGAGACAACCTATTAGGTTCATGGGTACCTAACAGTATGACATTGCCACTATCTGGTTACCATGCCAGGGCCGTGACCTTTGGTTGCATGGCCAAGGGAAAGGGGGTCTCATCAAGAGCCAGCCTTCTCATCTCTATGAAAGTACTGGTGGGTAATATTGTCAACTCTGGTCACCATGCCAAGGCAGTGTCCTCTGGTTAGCCCTTTAATAAAAAGAAAAAAAAGAAGAAAAAGAAAATAAAAGAATAAAGCAAGAAAGAAATAAAGGCAAGAATGGGCTTGGAAAAAATGCATCCATGACAGGTACAACTCACCTTCTACAAAGGCACCCACATATAACATTATGCATCCTTGGCCCTCATTGCACCCACATGTCTAGACATCCCCTAGCCACATCACCTCACGTATATGGCTTGGATGAAATCTTCCTAGAAACTTTCCCTTTCTTGTGGACACTAGCCCAATAGGATGTCTTGTCTTTTCCTCCAATCTTGTATTGCAAGTCTTTGTAATGTCTTTGAGCTATTGACTGATGTATTAGGGTTTTTATGCATATGTTTAATAATATTGATGATGAGATGTAATTAACATTGCTATGATCCCAGTGACTGATGAGCCCATGGAGGGCGTAGCTTTTGATGTGCAGGACCATGCCCGACAGATAGGTACCATTTGGACCGGTACACATGGGGAGATGACCAGTTCGGACCTCCATGGGGCTGAAGATCCCATTAGATGGATGTTGAGACCCCATCAGGGGGTAGAAATAGGATGGATATTGATCAGGTCTTTTGCACCAGAGAGGAAGAGGACGTTCCATCAGAGGCACTCCGACAGGACTAGACCTGGGGGGGATGACCCTTTTCAGTAACGCCAGCCTTGGAAGGCTTGGGATGTTTCCATCTTCACCATGACATCATACAGCTTCATGGATTATTTTGGAAGTAGACTGGGCAGCAGTGGCACATGTGGCATGTTGGAGAGGCCCCTGGGGGGCTAACGTTTTGCTCCTTGGTGTCTCTTTTTCCCTAGAAAGGGCTAGCGCCTCCCTTGAAGGGGATTTCACTCTCATTTTTACTTGATTAGGGATTTTTACTTAGAATTTAATGTAAAAATAGTATTATTTTTACATTATGGCCTTGTCGGCCTTTTTATGACCTAAAAAGTAAAATTAGGTCATTGATACACTATATATTGAGGGTTTTGACTCTCATTTTATCAGCAATTATAACTCACTCATAGTGAGGTCTGATTTTAGCGCCCTATTGGGGTTTTTGGATGAACTAGTGTTGTGCACTTGTTGAAGGAAGATATTTTTTGGCATTTATGGTGTTTCTCTTGAAGGAAGGTGTTACAACTAGGGTTTGCATGGTTATTTCTTCATGAATTGTAAGTGTTTTTTCTGCAAAACTTCTTATTGAATGGTTGTAGTT